>JARYGA010011572.1:0-183888 GCA_030545235.1 Helianthus tuberosus | reverse complement strand
GACTGCCCTTTGAACCTTATAACCACGGAAACATGTAACAAACTCAGATGCTCCCTTTTGTTTCCTCTTAAATTCGGATCCGATCACATATACATATATAAAGCCGGAACTTTATAATAAAAACTCCGATCCCTTTTTCATTTATATTAAATACGGACAATTATAACAACACACATAAATTCCAAAGCTTTTTAAATAAACCCGGACCCCTTTTTAATTTTTAAACAAACATCGAATATATATATAAATTCGGAACAATCTTTTAAACTTAGAATAATTATATAAATCCGGAATTTATACCTACAAAGTCGTACAAGTGGAAAACCCGGATTCATTATAAAACTATTAAGAAACTCGGACATGTTAATTTTGGACTTTGTGACTTCACAAAGTCTGACAATTATCTCCGGACTAACCATCACACACTATCACAAAGTAAGCAGATATCAATGTAACAGTTGCAGTTTGCAGGTCTACGATCAAAACCCTAATCAACAATGTTACGAATCAAAACAACAGTTTAGCAATTCTAACATGTCAATAGCATCCTAACATCAGGCAAACAATTACACATTCATTCATATACCATTGCACATTCAATCAGATGTGATCAACTAAACACAGAGCAATTGTTTGGATGTCTAGGGTTTGCATGAAATCAAGTGAGCATAGATATCAATGTATAACATGAAACATTACCATAGATTTGATCTAGAGTTTGTTCTTATGAACTGATGGATTGAAAGATCAGAATTGCAAATGATTGTGTGTGAGATTGGTGTAGCTAGAAATGATTAGAGAGAAACTGTGGTACAATGATTATGGGGAATGTTTAGGGTTGTAGTGGTTTTACTAGAGTTTCAATACTAACCCTAAACACCCTTAACTGTGGTTAGGTTAAATTATTAACCTGGAATCGCGGGTTGTCACAGTGTTCCCTAGCTCCCCACTTTTTAGTGTTCCCCAATGAACCCTCCTATATATATATATAGAGGGGAGGGTTTAAATGAGAACGCTAAATATTGTGAGAACCGTGTGAACAAATGAAAAAACCGCGAGAACTTGGTCAAAAACGAATCAAATTCAAAAAAAATTTCTACACCTATCATTATTATTCGAATACAGTGTTAGAAATTTAATTTACACGTTTAAATATACGTGAATTCGTAAATAAAGAAAATTTACACATGTGTAAGTTTGCCATTTACACATGTGTAAATCTGTTATATTTACACATAGATTTACACATGTGTAAAAAATCTTAAAATAGTGATTTTGAAAGGAGAACTGAATTATTATATGTTGTAATTTTTTTTTTTGATGTTGTATCTTAATTACAATGAGGTTTGTATTAAAAAAAATGGTTTTGATTGGTTTTTTATCCGTTCTCACGGTTCTCGCGATATTTAGCGTTCTCAAAATAACCCTCCTCTATATACATACATACATATATATATATATATATGGATGGGTTAAAATGAGAACCACTACAAGTTGTCAGAACCGTGAGAAAGTTTTAAATATTCCAAAGAGTAAATTACGTTTTTGGCCCCTGTGGTTATATCACTTTTACCATATTAGTCCAAAATAAGAATTTTTAACATATCTGCCCCCATGGTCTCTATAACTAACCATTTTGGCCCCTAAGTCTAACCATTTTAGCCCCCATGGTCTCTATTACTAACCATTTTGGCCCCAATGATCTCTAGACTTAGGGGTCAAAATGTTTAGTTATAGAAACCATGGGGGCAGATATGTTAAAAATTCTTAATATAGTAAAAGTGATATAACCACAGGGGACAAAAACGTAATTTACTCTATTCCAAATGATTTTATTGATCCAAACGTAATGATCAATGTCATAAACATCGTGATTGCCCCTATAAATGTGGTGTCGATTCAAATCTTTACAAGTGTCCGTTAATTAGGAAGCCTAGGGGTATAAAAAAATAGTTGTTAAAAATAAGAATCAATGAGATTTTTAATAAATGATATAAGACGGGCATCTAAATATAAAGTAAATTAATTTAATTATAACGAAGAATATTAAAGATGAATCTCGTATATTTGTTTTAATACCTCTTAAGCAAAACCACCTTAAAGGTGTGTAGTAACTTATAAGGAAGAATATCAAAGATGAAACCCGTGTATTTGTTTTCACGCCATTAACCAAAACCACCTTAAAGGCGTAAACTATTGTAATGGTATTTTAATAATATGATACACATTACCAATATACGATATGACTAACACATGGATATGATTAGACAACTTTTTAGTCTCACAGCCTGTCACTAGCTGTAGCATCTCTCCTCCCTCCCTCACCCACCAACCCTGCTCCTTATAAATACAAGCTTAGGGTCTTCCTCCATTTTTAGGTTTATCCAAGTGATCCTTCTACTGTTGCAAGAATAGAGCGGTGCATACACTTGCTTTATCAGCCGTTGCACATAGAAAAGCCTTTCTGTTGCTAAACAAGGTACATGAGTGTTTATATAAGTCCATATATGTTTATGTATAGTTTCTTAATTTGTTTAGAATAGTCTTTTGGTTACTTATTACTGATGAAAAGTTTGCTACTTTAAAATTTTGATGTGTTTCTGGATATGATTGTTTAGCGTAATTGTCCTCACTCTAGTGTGTTTGTGTTTGATTTAATCTTCTTAACACCAAAGTGAATTGATAATTAAGGACATAACGGTTGTTTGATTACATAGAAAGTTGCTCTTGATGCTATTTTATGTTTTCCAGAATACTTTATTTGATTTGGGGAAGAAGTAAGCACACGCCGTTGTTACTGTGGAATTCCAAGGATGTATCATTTATTAGGTTATAGGTACTTGTTCAATTTCATCATAGTGTTATCTTTAGTATAATTATTTGATAAATATATATATATATATATATACACGCGCACACATTTTATTACTCAAATTAATTAAAAATATGTGGGGGTTGCATTTCTTAGCATTCACATTTTGATGAATTTTGATATGTAAAATTGTGAATAAAATAAGAACTATTTGTGAAAATAAAAGGTAAGTGTTTATGTATAAGCATATGACGTTAAGAACTAGTACCTAAATATATGTCTATTTATTTTTGTAATGGAATTTATTATTTTCGATTATAATAATAAATATTTGAAATAAAAGCTTTTTTTCAAACAATATAATATTTGTTATTTTTATGTGTTTTTTTTATTCTTACATTCATTAGTTTTTTGGGTTCTTGTGTTTATTTTCCTTAAATTACATAAAGTAACATCGGCCATGGTCTTTTTATGCAAAATTAAATTAATAAATTTAAGTAAATTATTATGGTGGTTTGGATAATTATGGGAGTTATTATTGTAATGGGGCTGATATATTTTAATTAAGAACAGGATATTCTGGTTTGGGACTAGATACTGTGGTTTTAGACAATTGTAGCTTCAGACTTGATTGTTGTCTTTTCTTATTGTGTTCTTTCTTTCTCAGATTTGACGTAGAAAAGAACCCATCGTTGGAATTGGTGGTCTCGGAAAATAAAGCCTATTTGGTAAAATCTCTTCCCTTATATATACTTCTCCCTTAGTTGGAGCTTCTTGCAATTGTTTTACCTTGGTATTGTTTTTTATTTAGTTTAATATGTGTATCATATTTGGTTTTTATTATCTCATTTTCACATAAGCATTATTTAGTACATATAGTTGGTGTTAGTGCATTTTGGCGTGTTCGTGTGCTGAATTTAGTGTTTGAGGGCAATTGATTAGACCATTGTTTGGGGATGTAAACAATTGGGCTTAATGTTTAAAGTAATTGGCCTAATTGTTTGACCATTCTAACCTTAGAGTCAGACCTTTCATAGTATGCGTGAAATTGTGTGTAGATTTGAGAAGAGATCGCAGAGGTAATCTTCCGGTGCGTAAATGTTGATCACTCTTTTGATATTATAGAATCTGCGTCGGTTCCTTCATGTTTAATTACCGAATTTGTTTTTCTTAAAAATTTAATCAAATCGATCCGAACATGAACTTTCAGTTGGTATCATGGTCGATGTCGGATCTAGTACACCTAAGTAGTGTTATTAGATCACCAAGCTCTTAGATTTTGGCTGAAATTGAAGGTTTTTGTTGAAACTATGGGTTTTAATGTCACGAACTACTTTTGAATCAAAATTCAAATCTAAAAGTGTTTTAGTATCAAAATTGATGAGTTAGGGTTGTTATTCATGTGAATCCGAGTCTTTTGATCCATTATGTGTCGAATTTGGATGAAGTTTAAGTGATTTCGTGTTTCCGGTGAGTGATACGTCTATTGTTCATCGCCAGAACAGTAGCAAGGTGATTAGCGTATTCATTCAGGTTCAAATCGTTTAAACATGTTAGTGATTGAAGCTTAATCGCTAATTACACTACAAGAAAAAACTCTTATAGGGACGACAACTTTAGAGAGGACACAAGTCGTCTCTATGGATGACATGTTGTTTCTAGAGGGGTTTCGTGATCAATAAATATTGAAAATTAAAAAAAAGTTTAATTTATAGAGACGACATGTCATCTCTAAAAAGTTTGACTGGTCAAAATGAATTTTCATTTAGGTGGCAAAATTTCCAACCACCCGACAAAAAAATTTGAAAAGAAATAATCTAACATATAGGGACGACTATAGGGGAAATAACTTTGATTTGTTTTTTTATTCTAAATTAATAAATAATTAAAAAAACACACTTGTAAAAATAATTTTATTTGGTTTTTTTAGATTTGAATAATTAAAAATACAAAAAAAAATATTCATATATAGAGACGACATGTCATCCCTATAATACTAATTAAATTAATTAGCTTATTATTGTTTTTTTGCCTAAACACAAAGATATATATATATATATATATATATATATATATATATATATATATATATATATAGGGGAGAGTTATCTTGAGAACGCTAAATATTGCGAGAACCGTGAGAACGAATGAAAAAACCAATCAAAACCATTTTTTTTAATACAAAACTCATTGTAATTAAGATACAACATCAAAAAAAGAATTTACAACATCAAATCATGCATTTCTCCTTTCAAAATCACTATTTTTAGATTTTTTACACATGTGTAAATATAACAGATTTACACATGTGTAAATGGCAAACTTACACATGTGTAAACTTTCTTTATTTACGAATTCACGCAAATTTAAACGTGTAAATTAAATTTCTAACATTGTATTCGAATAATAATGATAAGTGTAGAAAAAAATTTTGAATTTGAATTGTTTTTGACCAAGTTCTCGTGGTTTTTTCATTTGTTCTCATGGTTCTCACAATATTTAGTGTTCTCATTTAAACCCTCCCCTATATATATAAACCTATAGAGACGACATGTCGTCTCTAAAATGTTTGACTGTTAAAAAATCATTTAGGGGGCAAAATTTCCTACCATTCCATAGAAATTTGAAAAGCCAATCTAACAAATAGAGAGGACATGCCGTCCCTATATGGAAAAATAATTTTCTTTTGTTTTTGTTCTTTATTAATAAATAGTTAAATATAAAAAATATTCACGTGTAGAGACTACATGTCGTATCTATATGCCAAATTAACCTATAGAGATGCCCTATAGGTAAAAATAATTTTGTTTTGTTTTTTATTCTTTATTAATAAATAATTAAATATAAAAAAATATTCAATGTAGAGACGACATGTGGTCCTTATAAGCCAAATTAACTATGTTTTATTTTATTCATGTTTTTTTAGCAAAAAAAAAATAATAGTTCAAGAAGTCATCGCAGAATGAACGGAGTTCAAGAAGATGACAACAGTGGTCCCAAGTTAGCTGATGAATTCTACCAAGTTGAAGCGATCAGAAAGAAAAGATGTTACAAGGTCTATTATTGTTTCTTCTTCAATTCGTGTGTTTGCTAATTATTATTCATTTTAATCATCAGTTAGTTTCAATCTCTTGATCTTACTTGGTTATTTTTTGTGTATTGACGATCTTTGCTTGTGGAAAAAAAAGGGAAAAGTGTAGTACTTGGTGAAATGGTAAGTGCCCTAATTCAATTCTATAGGGTTTTGATTTATAAACAATTAATTGGTAATTATAACTAGCAAAATTAATTGTGTCATGTTTCTGGATCATTGTAATCGGAGAACTAGTTCAAGTAGTAATTGATTGATCTTATCAACATGAAATAATTGAGCTAAGATGTTTAGATTTGAGTAGTGAAGATTGGGATTGTCTACTGAATCAACTCTAGTTAATGTGATATATTGAGGGTTTTTTATTCCGAATTCATGACTCGATTGCTATGTTAATTTGAAATCCTTTCATTTTAATGATGTATTTATAACGAATTGGGATATTTGACTTGTTAGTAATTGGATCTTATATGCTTAGGTTTGGATGGCCTCATAAAACCAACACTTGGGAACCGGTGGAGAATCTCTTAAGTTGTTCAGATCTCATTGATAAATTCGAAGAAAGGTTTTTATTTTCTTTCTTATATTTAATGTTTGTTTTTTCTTCCTTCCGGTCAGGGCTGGTTAATTTTAGGCATCACTCAAGTTAGCACATGTTATGATTTAAGCATACAATTCGTAATGATGAAATTATAGGAAATTTCTAATTATTTCACCCTCCACCATGTTTCAAAAGGTCTTATAATGGTCACATATGTATGGCCGTTAACATCCAAAAGCTCGAAACTTTGAGAGCAAACTGTCTCTCCTAGTGATGTACTCGAAAAGACACCGATTGAAACCCTATAATTCAATATAATCAGTTCCGGTCTAAAACTAAACAACAACGCTTGGAATATTTTATCTATATAAATATTTCATTACAGGTTCAGGATGGGTTGCAAGTTGAATTGAAGGCGATCATCGACACACTTTATGTTTATTCGTATATGTTATGTCTAAATTTTTAAGGCCCCCGGCCGCATTGCGGCGGGGGCTTCCATCTAGTTAAAGTATATTAACGACTTTTTTGTACTCATGGTAGGCGAATGTAGAAAAGCAAATGAAGATGGCTGGTGTTGTTCGAACCGATGGGAAGGTTAGTGTCAGAAGGTTATTTTTGTGTATATATTTCTTCTCCTCAAATTATTTAAGCACCAAATATTTTTTTTGTTGGTTTTCACTCTACAGAATGGGTGAAACTATGTAGCAAAGGAAAGGAAAATAATTGAAATGAAAACAGAGAAACGACAAAGCAATATGAGGTTAATACTGCACCTTTTTTTCATAGTATTTGACTACTAGCAAAAGGGTGCTAGTTGTTATTTAATTTTATTATATTCTCGTTATCTTATAGCAAATGAGTTTTCCCTTAGTAATTTGACTATACTAATATTGGAATAAGTGAATGCACCTCAGGATGATAAATGCAGGAAGCGGCTTCTCGAAGACTCGATGAGGATTTGCAGATCCCGCATATATCAAGGGGGAGTCTGTAAGTGCACCAAAGTTTGATAAATGTTGGATACTGCTGAAGTTTCAACATTGGAGGACTGATCTTGTAATTATGTGAAAGTGTCACAAGTTTGGACAAGGGTTCTTATACATATGAGAACTTGTGGGTTTAGAATGTCAGTACTTCTAATCTTTTATATGGTGAGTACTTGTGGTTCTCTAAATGGTGCGAACTTGTATTGTCTAGTTAGTGGTGAGTACTTGTGGTACTCTTAAATGGTGCGAACTTGTATTGTCTAGTTAGCGGTGAGTACTTATTTGTTAAGTACTGAGGTTTTATTGTAAGGTCTATGATGTCCGAACATATGATTGTATATAGGCTCTGTGATGTATGCAATCATTAGACATTCAATAAAACAGTGAAATTTTGGAGAAAACTTCTTGTGCAAACAAACCCTAGCTTTGTGTTCTTTAATCAATCTATGTGATTGTTGATTGTGAATACTCTGTGTATTCACGACTCTCTCATCTTCTACACCTTCTGTACGAGCTCTACGTTGCGGTACGAGGCACGCGGTGGTTTCTTCACATCGCGTGTGTGTTCGATCGGTCCGGTTCGTGTGTTTGTTGAAGGAAGACGACCTTACAAGTGGTATCAGAGCAAGCTCTATATACAGAGTGCTCTTACCGCTGTAGACTTCGTGTTGGAGGTTAAATTTCATTCGGTTTTGTTCATTCTAGTGGGTTTTCAACTTTCTATGGTTTTTCTCATACTTTTCTCATGTTTTTCATGGATTCTTCATGTGTTTCGTGATTTTTCATCATGGATGGTGATTAGGGTTTAGTTGTGAGTGTTTGTGCTTGATTTGATTGTTGAGATTTTGCTCAGATTGTGTCAGATCTATAGTTTTCTTCAAATTCTCTGGGTTTCTGATTCTCTGTAGTTATTGATGATCTTGTGTGCAGTCACACTTGGGAAATAAATTCAGAGTCAGTACTTGTGGTTTTCACTTGTTAGCACTTGTGAAAATCATAAGTTATTTGTGCACACTTGTGATAAAGGTCTCTGCGCATTTGTGATTTGATAAACATTCATCCGCACTTGTTTCTTAGGTCTGTGCGCACTTGTGATTTAAGATTGTTCATCAGCACTTGTGATTTAAGTTTGTTCATCCGCACTTGTGAATTAAGATTACTCATCCGCACTTGTTTCTATGATTGTTCATCAGTACTTGTGATTTAAGATTACTCATCCGCACTTGTTTCTAAGATTGTTCATCAGTACTTGTGATTTAAGATTACTCATCCGCACTTGTTTCTAAGATTGTTTTTCAGTACTTGTGATTTAAGATTACTCTTATCCGCAGTTGTTTCTTATATTTGTTCATCAGCACTTGTTTGGCTAATTGGTCATCAGCACTTGTTTGTTTCTGGTCGTCAGCACTTGTTTGTTTTTTGGTCATAAGCACTTGTTCGTTTTTGGTCATCAGCACTTGTGAATCTACGACATCATCAGCACTTGTGAATTTCTTTTGACCGAACTTGTTTCATTATTATTCATCAGAACTTATTTCATTATTTTCATCAGAACTTATTTCATTATTGTTCATCAGCACTTGTTTATTGGATTCCTACATTCATCAGCACTTATCACTTAGGGTCTCTAAAAGTATCAGAACTTGTGATTTTGATCAGTACTTGTGATATTTGTTAAATTTCATCGGTAAGTGTTCATAGTCTTTAAAACAAAGTCACAGTAAAGATGGCAAACAATTTGAACACCGTTGTTCAAAGTATTCGACACAACAACAAAGTCGGAAGCAGTGATAAACCTCCCGTATTGTTGAACGAGTTACATTATCCGAAATGGAAGATACGATTTGAACGATACATCAAAGCGAAAGATTTAAAACTGTGGTTATGTATGACGTCAGGAATTGGAGGACAACCTGCTCAAACTTTGACAATTACCGGTTATCTTGCTTTAACTGATGATGAAAGAAAATATTACGAATGCGAAGAGAAAGCTATGTCCTTGATTACGATGTCGTTACCACAATCAATCTTACACACTTGCGGTAACAAAGACTCGTCAAAGGAATTGTGGGACAGTTTGAGTGACAAATGCGAAGGAAATGAGTTATTCAAGAAACGGAGACTGGAACGACTTAAAACTCAATTTGTAGTCTTTAAAGCTATGAAAGGTGAATCGTTGGATGAGCTGGTAAACAGATTTTACCATTTGCTAAGTGAATTAGATCGAAGTCAATTGGGATTGTATACGGAGTTCGTAAAGGTGGAAAAGTTTCTGAATTGTTTACCGAAACAATGGAATATGTATTCTACCTTAATCAAAGAGAGTGCTCAATATGAAGAATTGACTCTTGATCAAGCAGTCCAGAAGATGAAAGGTTAGGCATTGATCTTAGATGACCAAGAATCTAATTTCGAGAAGTTGCAAGATCCGGCTTTGTACCGTGCAAAGCAAACTGAAAAGGGAAGTAATTCAGGTGTTGCTTTCGTTTTAGAAACTTCTCAAGGAGATCCTACAAACCATAATGCCTTTGTCGTTGGTAGCAATAGTGGAATTACCATTGGTGGAATTCCTATATCTCCTGGAACGTCATTGTCAAGTGCTAGGCCAAGTGAACCGAGCGTGAATGTTCCTAAAATCGACTCACATAGTCTAAAGCTCATAGAAGAAAATATGGCACTTCTTGCATCATTCATGACGGCATTCGAGAATTTCACACTTGGAAAATTAGTTGAACCACCGACTCTCGATGAAGATCTTGATCAAATCGATCAAGATGAATTGGAAGAGCTCGATTTGCATTTAAGTATGGCGTTACTGATAATAAGAGCAAAGAAATTTCTTCAGTGAACGGGAAAGAGTTTCATTGGTGGTAACACCAAGACACGAATGGGAATTGACATGACCAGAGTTAAATGCTACAACTGTGGTATCTATGGTCATTATGCAAGAGAGTGTCGAAAACCAAAGAATAGAGAAGGCAACAATGGTTAAGGAAGCTCAGCAAGATCCAACAACAACAGTCCAGCCCCATCCAATACAACTTCTACCACTTCAACAACAACCTCATCTGATAATCTTACTCCTAATGCTAATAACGTTATGATTGTTCAACCCCTTCAAACTGTTAGTGAGCCACACGACTGGGGGATTGTAATGGAAGAAACAGCTACTATTGCTATTGTTTCACAAGTGTTCATTGCAGAGATCGTTGAAGAAGGGTTTGGAGTTTTGTTTGAAGAGGCGAATGGGGGAGAGTTGACTGTGGTTGCGGAAGCTCTAAGTGGGAATCTGGAAATGGAGAAAATCATTGAAGCTGAGGAAGACAAGAAAAGAGAGAATGAGGAAGAGGAAAGCAGAAAGAAGAAAGAAAAGAAAGATGAAAGTGATCGGTTTTAATTCAAGATTGCAGCCGAAGAAATGCAACGCTTTGCCGATGAAGAAATGGCAAAGATGAAAGCAGGTAAAGCTGAGAGCTCGGATCAATCTTACATGGCTAATATTGAGGTACAGTCTAAACTTGTTGATAAAAGATGTGCAAGATGCGTAGACTTTGTCGCTAAGTGTGACAGATACACACTCCATAGCAATAATTTGATTACTGATCTGGAGAAATCTAGAGAGTTAATTGTTGCGCTTACAAGGGCTTACAAAGAACATAGAAGTCAGGTGCTTGCCTTCAAAAAGGACATCTCTGAGTTTGAGAGACGACTTGCTCAAGCGACGATTAAGAATCAAGATTTAAAAGTTGAACTTGAAAATTGTCAAAACCTAGTTTTAGAAAAGAACCAAATGATTTTAGACAAAGATAACTTGATTCTTGATTTGTAGCGAAAACTTGAGAAATTCGAAAGTTCGTCAGATGTGATGAATTTTTGCATAAACAACCTTCGTCTCAAAGATTCAGAAGATGAGATGTTTGGTGTTGGTTACAAGAAGGTTCCACCTCCTATTAACCACAACTATACATCGACACTTTCGATTGATCCTGAAATTGCAGATTTCGTTCCTACTGCTCCATTGACTGTTGATCCTTTGAGTGAGGAAGAGTCTGAATCCGAGTCTGAATCCGAATCGGAATCAGAATCAGAACAAAAGAGTACGAGTGATGTTAAAACAAACGAAATTGATTTATGAAAAATTGAAAATTTGATAAACTCAAAGATTTTGGAAGCTTTAAATCAACTTCAAAATGTTCAAAAGCCGAAGCCTAAATACAAAGGTAAAAAGAATGATAAAAACATTTCTAAACTAACTTTGTGAAAGGTGAAAGCTTTAACAAAGAGGGTGAAAGAATTGAAAAGGTTCAAATTCTAACTTTGTGAAACAAAAAGCAAAAGGCTCAAACGAAGCATCCTCGTCCTCAAACAGTCAATGTGAGGATGATCAAAAAGAAAAGATTGATAAACGACGATGCTACAAATGTCGTTTGAAAGGACATTTAGCTGCAAATTGTCCAAACGACAAAGGAAAGAGTCGTGTTGATCCTGATCTTGATAAACCTTTTGACACCAAACCACAAAATGAATCTGAAAAGAATGAAAAGAAAAGTGGTAAAACTAAAAAAAGTGAAAAACCTAAGGTTGTAAAGCAAGAAAGCAAACATGTTTCTAAACCAAAGGTTAAAAATAAAAAACAAAAGGATCAGGATACCGATTCATCAGAGGGTGAAAGAATTGAAAAAGGTTCAAATTCTGACTTTGTGAGTCAACATAAAGTTGGCGAGTTCATATTTTTGTTCAACGTAAATCATGTAAATGTTTAGCTTTAAAGACATCTCATGAATAATAAACTAGGTACCAATATGAATGTTATATTTGTTGTGCCCTCATCAATGTCTATCAGCATTGATCAAAGTGTTTAAGGTCCTTAGTTCACGCCCGGCTCCCAGCACGGTGTGAGGTTTATCAAACCTAATAGCGCTCTCAAGTAATACCCCGTTGCCTCCCAGTAAACTAGCTCGGTAGTAAGTAGGGACTTTCGTGATAGAGATTTAGTTTATTAACCGACATTGAAATTAAACTACAACTTTTAAAAAGTATTCCTCCCAGGAATATTAGTTTGTCCCCCCGAGATGCATGCTTGTGAAAGAGTAGTGAACTCACCTTAGTTTGCTCGGTATGTGTTAACGTGCCTTTAATGCATTAATAAGATGTTAGATCTGTTACACGTGACCTAGTGTACAATATCGTGTAAGTAAGTATACGAGTAGGGTTTTTTATACCCTATTTGTCCAAACAACCAAGTGTTTAAATGTGAAGAGGTTATCAAGTTAACACACAGTGGTTTTCTAGTTGGTGATATGTTGTGCAATATTGAGAAACCCGGATATATTGTTTAATTAATAACTCGGAATATACATATCAAATAACCTCGGAACCAGCCACACATATATAAACTCGGATAGATAACATGCGTTAAACTAAATTAAATTCGGAATCCTATTTGTTTTATTCTTAAACTCGGGAGTTACATACATACAAAGACACTTGGGCTAGCATCATGTATACAATTAAACTCGATCAAGCATTAACCAAATGAAACTCGTACGACGTGAACCCACATAAACTCGGATTCTCATCAACATCTACTCAAATCGGACATTCAGACCAATACTTGTAAAGTCGGACATATTTAAGAACTCGGAATCCTTGTATTCATTTAACAAACTCGGTAACTCAAATTCATTTAACAAACTCGGAAGTATTTAAGTAGTTTGGACTGCCCTTTGAACCTTATAACCTCGGAAACATGTAACAAACTCGAATCCCACCTTTTGTTTCCTCTTAAACTTGGATCCGATCACATATACATCTATAAAGCCGAACTTTATAATAAAAACTCAGATCCCTTGTTTCATTTATATTAAATCCGGACAATTATAAAAACACACATAAATTCGAAAGCTTTTTAAATAAACACGGACCCCTTTTTAATTTTTAAACAAACTCGGAATATATGTAAAAATTCGGAACAATCTTGTAAACCTAGAATAATTATATAAATCCAGAATTTATACATACAAACTCGGACAAGTGGAAAACCCGGATTCATTATAAAACTATTAAGAAACTCGGACATGTTAATTTCGGATTTGTGACTTCACAAAGTCTGACAATTATCTCGGGACTAACCATCGCACACTATCACGAAATAAGCAGATATCAATGTAACAGTTGCAGTTTGCAGTTCTACGATCAAAACCCTAATCAACAATGTTACGAATCAAAACAACAGTTTAGCAATTCTAACATGTCAATAGCATCCTAACATCAGGCAAACAATTACACATTCATTCATAAACCATTGCACGTTCAATCAGATGTGATCAACTAAACACAGAGCAATTGTTTGGATGTCTAGGGTTTGCATGAAGTCAAGTGAGTAGAGATATCAATGTATAACATAACACATTACCGTAGATTTGATCTAGAGTTTGTTCTTGATGAATTAATGGATTGAAAGATCAAAATTGCAAATGATTGTGTGTGAGATTGGTGTAGCCTGAAATGATTAGAGAGAAACTGACATACAATGAATATGGGGAATGTTTAGGGTTGCAGTGGTTTTACTAGAGTTTCAACATTAATCCTAAACACCCTTAATTGTGGTTATGTTAAATTATTAACCTGGAATCGCGGGTTGTCACAGTGTTCCCTAGCTCCCCACTTTTTAGTGTTCCCCAATGAACCCTCCTATATATATACTAGTCGTTTACCCACGCGATGCGGGGGGAAACATATTACTTAGGTTGGTGAGTTTAGGGCTATGTACGAGGCGGTTAGGTTTTGAGCCATAACCAAAACCAAATTCGCGATGCAACCCGATCATGGGGATTTAATGACGTTTGTTCACCCACCTATTAATCACATTCACATTTACACCTCATCAATAACTATATATAAATGCAAACATTTGACTCAAATATCCATGGAGGTGATTGTCAATCGAAAAATGGCGTTGAAACCATTCATCCATAACTATAAATAAATGCAAAAGGTCTTCATCTTCTTGACCACAAAAACTGCACCTTAAGGACTCCATATTCACATTTCTTCTATGCAGTGCCAGCTTCGTTGAGACCTTATTTAGTGACACTCTCCAACCCAGGAAATTAACCTTAATAGGCGTCAAGTTGTTACGTACAAAACCCGTTCCCATGTCCGAGAACCTAGCCTGATGTATATACCCAGAACCCTTTTTCTCTTGTTAAAACATATGTATATACCCAAATTGTACATCTTTTGACTGGACTCGGGTCAGAATACATAAATTTTGATCAAAATATGTCCTCGTTCGAAAAGCACGTCTCATACATGCACCTTATGCCAATTTTTGCCTGATAAGCATGCCTCAAAAGAAAATTTTTTGTAGGAAACCCGTGCAATGCAGCAGCGATAACAATTAATAATCCGATTGAATTCGGGTTGTTCGCATTACGATGGAAGCTTCATGCTCATGGTTGGATTAAGTTGATTTTTTTCCTAATCTTTCATCGTATAAATTTTTCTTTTTTATTTGTGTTGTTTGATGCAACCATCACACCACTACAAATGTTAGTATATTTAAGGATCATAGTATCATACCATGATTATTTATTTATTTTACTTTGTGTAGTTGAAAACATATTTGAATTTCTAGATTGATAAAAGAGTAAATTACAAGTTTTGTACTTTATGTTTGTCTCAAATTTCAGGCGCTGTCCTTTACCTTTAAAATTGATGTGTTTTGTCCTTAACGTTTCAAAATCCTGCACGTTATGTCCTTTAGAGCAAACTCAGTTAATTTTTTTTGTTAAATCTGATCATGTGCAAGGCACATCAGGGCATTTTTGATATTTTACCCTATTATTTAAAAAAATATCTTGAAAGAAAAAATAAAAATAATATATATTAACTCAACTCTCTCTAAACAAAACCTTCTCTCTACAACATCTAACTCTCTCTCTTCCTCTCTCTCTACCACTTCCACCACCACCACCACCTTCTTCCACCGCCACCTCCAGGTCCTCCACCGCCACTCTACATCGCCCCCACAACCAGTCACTCTCCCTCACCTCTCTCTCTATATCATTCTCTCTCTAAAAACACCACCTGCCTTCTTACATCTGATGAGAAGTATAACATGGTTGAACAAGTAATGGTAGATATCAATTTGGCTATAAGTCATGAATGGTTATTCGCTCCTCTGCATCAATTAATTACATCGTCTGAACCAGATTCAACAAAAACACCACCCACCATCACCACTCCACCGTCTCCAACATCGCCTGAACCAGATTCAACAAAAAAATCCCCAAATCTCTGAACAACCAAAAAATCCCCAAATCATCTGAACAAACAACCCCCCTCCCCCCTTTTTAATAAATCATTAAGAACCCTAATTCCCAAATTTTAAAATCATCAAATTTCTAATGCCCAATTTGCGTACAAATTCAAAATTCCCATATTCTAAAATCACCAAATTCCAAATAATAGTTATTAGCAATGAAAGTTTCAAAAGTGTTTTATTTGTTGCCCATTGACTTTCTTGCACCACAAATTTTTTTTTGCCAATATGTGCATCAGAAGAGATTTACTTTTTTAATAACTAAGGTAGTAAAAAGACGAGCTAACTTGCCCGGCTCGAAAGGGCTTTGACTTGAGGTTTCCTGCCCGGGGAGGTCACGGGTTCGAGTCCCGTAAAACGCATATTTATGCGGGCTGCCATTGTGGGGCTGGAGGGATCGAACTCGCGCGGGTGCGTTAATCTCTAAGGTGTTGCTCCGTTTGACTGGCCAAAAAAAAAAAAAAAAAAAAAAAAAAAAAGCCTTTGATACAATGTTATTTCCCAAAATTCAACGAATGGATGAGAGATTATCTGCGTACAACTTCAAACCTCGTTGACTCCAAAGTCATCAGATCCCCAAAATTCAACGAAGGGATGAGAGATTATCTGCGTACAGCTTCAAACCTCGTTGACTCCAAAGTCATCAGATCCAGATCAGGTTCCTGGAGACCCGGTTGCTAAGAGATTTGGGTATCATGGTGGAGGCGGTGGTGGCTGGTGGGGACTGTGGTGGTGGCGCTGATGGATAGCAGGTGGGGCGATGATGGTTGGTGGTGGCTGTGGGGGCGGTGTAGTGTAGAGAGAGAGAGAGGTGGAGAGAGGAAGAATGGTGGTGATGGTGGAAGGAGTCTGTGGTGGTGGTAAAGTGACGGAGTAGAGAGAGAATCAGAGAAAGAGTGTTTGTTCATAGAGAGGATTGAGAGAAAGAGGTGGATTGAATATTAATATTTACATTTCTTTTTTCTTTAAAAATGTGCTTTTAAATAATAGGTAAAAAGACAGTTTTACCCTCATGTGTCTTGCACATGATTAGATTTAACAAAAAAAAATTAACTGGGTTTGCTCTAAAGGACATAACATGCAGGATTTTGAAACGTTCAGGACAAAACACATCAATTTTAAAGGTAAAGGACAGCGCCTGAAATTTGGAACAAACATAAAGGACAAAACTTGTAATTTACTCTTGATAAAATATATATATTCCTACTATTGCTACATTTTATTAAACTTTATTACTTTAAAAAAAAAAGCGGTGTGTTTAAGTATTATTCTGATATAAACATTTTTTATCTTTTGTAAAGCTATAAACTAAAATATTAAACATACAATTTCTGAAAGATAAATAAGGCCGAGTCATAGGATTGACTTGTCACAAAACACTCTATTTAGAATCTGATTTGAAGTTTGAACTGTAAATTAGTCTACAAAAATAAGATGACGCTAACATTCTGGTCAGGTTACTTATTTTTCTTGAAAATGCATAATCGTATATAAATTGTTATCATTTGACAAGTCAACACTATACTATATTAAATTATTAATAGGTTAAATACTTAGACCAAAGGGTATGGGGCTCGGCACCGGGCCGTCCCCACCTTTTAGGCCCGTCGGACACCGCCCCCTTGGGGCCCGGCTCGGCAGTTTCGTTGGAATTGTGACGTTGGAGACGGGGCTGCTTTTTGTGGGGTCCATTGCATATTGCCGTTGACAACGGCTAGTTTAAAAAAAAAATTCATTTAATTTAAAACCTTTATAAATACCCACATATTTATCCACTTTTATACCAAAATTCACCCACTTTCTCCAAACAACTCCCACATTTTTATACAAAATACCCACATAATCTTCTCTAAAAAATACACCATGTCATCTTCTTCTTCATCGGGTTCGACGGACACCATGTAAGCCGTAAAATATTTTATAAACAAGGTGGTAGAGGCGACACAAGTAATTTTGGAAGAAGAAGAGGAGGAGGAGGTTTCGTCACAACCACGAAACAGGAACCCACACATGGAGCGAGACCGAGAACGTTAGTGATATTTTTATTCTTATATTTATATTCTTATATATTTATTCTTAATTTTTTAAGTTTATGTTTTTAGTCTTATTTTTTTAATTATAAGTTGTATATATATTTTGTTATCTTGTAGGTGCTAACCAAAGATTATTCGTTGATTACTTTACCGATGAGCCGCTGTACTCGGAGGCTATTTTTAGACGCCGTTTCAGAATGAGTCGTCGACTTTTCTTACGTATTGCCGACGATTTAGCCGCTTATCACCCTTTTTTTTACCATACGACCCGATGCTAGAGGCAAAATGGGCTTCACCACCTTACAGAAATGTACTGCGGCGATTCGTCAACTTCCTTATGGGACGACAGCCGATTCTTGGGACGAATACTTAAAGATGTCCGAAAGAACTGCTAGAGAATGTTTATACAAGTTTTGCAAATTTGTGATGAAGCTCTACAGCCAAAAATATTTGCGAAAAGCGAATTACAATGACGTCCAAAATTTATATCAACACCACCAAGCAAGGCACGGTTTTCCAGGCATGCTCGGGAGCATTGATTGCATGCATTGGGCATGGCGGAATTGTCCTACCGCTTGGCGAGGAATGTATACGCGAGGCGATCAGGGACATCCAACAATAATTCTAGAAGCTGTTGCGTCTCAAGACCTATGGATTTGGCATGCTTTCTTTGGGTGTCGCAACCCCCGATCCCTTATCTGTCCCGGGAACGGGCGGACGCGAACTCAGATTTACGGTGGTATCAGTTGGTTAAATTGGCAGTGGAAATTACATCAGGACCGTAGTTAGGAAATGTTTATCAGAGTAAAACCACCATATTTGATATTCATAAACACATGGGTAAAACCCAAGTTTCTTATTACAATACATTTATAGGGATAAACCCTGTTTTATTGAATTTAAAACGTCTTTTAGGTAACTTTTATAGCCACATTTTTCCCAAGCCTTCAGTGCTCTCCAGCTGGCTTTTTACTAATTGGCTGTCACATTGTGTTACCTGAAACGCGTTTTAAAAACATTTGTCAGTGGGAAATACTGGTGAGTGAATCCCAGTTTAATCAAGAAATATTTTATCAATTAAAACAGTATTGAGAGCGATCACATTGTTTATTTCTACACAATTACTCATTCAGTACTGGCAATCCCAACTTGTGGGTCATATTACACATTGGCTAACTCGTCGTCCAATGGTAACGTACTGTCATCCCCGACTTACTACTCACAGTGTAGTAAATTTTGTATACAAAACCCCAACATACCGGCAGTAATTGAAGAACTACAAAGACTCAATCACCGCTTAATCATATTGTAAAATAATTAAGGTTTTGTAAAACATTCCAAAAAGGTTAACAAAAAGAGGATAAACTCACATTGCTATCTTAGACTTCGCGTAAGGGTTTCCTGGATATAATCTATAATTTATACAAATGTACATTTATCATAACCCTTTGAAAATATTAATGATACCCTCCTCGAGACGGCATTCCAACAACTACGTCGGGCAGAACCACGACAGTTGTTACGGAACCCTAAATCAATCGGGCATCGTATCTACTATGAAACTGGGGTTATAATACTTACAACGGAGCAGAACCTTGCTTATTAGGGGGTATTATACTTGAAAATTATGCCTAATATCAGAGATTTCGAGATTGAGAAACAGAAATGAGCGAGTTGAAATGAAATCCCGAGGCCTTCTTATATAGGGCTGAAATCTGGTCCTCTCACGGCCCGCGTAAGAGTAGGCAAAGCCTTACGCGGCCCGCGTCAACCCTGGGTCAACGAGTAGCTTAGCTGGGTCAGCATGTAGGTCCGCCAGGTGTTAGGCCACGTGGCCGCACCGGGCTGCGCCACATCTTGGTCTCACGCGGCCCGCGTAAGTGTTAAGGTTAGCTTACGCGGCCCGCCTTAACTTAAGATTCACCGAATTCAGCTTTGAGCCTTGATACCGCCCGCGTAAGGTTGAGGTGGGGTCCTACACGGCCCGCCTCAACTTATATTTTCAGTTTTATTTATTTTAAATTTTATTTAATATATTTCGGGCTCGGTTTTCACATACGGGGTGTATTTAAAGACATATTAGGAGATTTAAAAATATAATGGGGTGTCAGAAATATTATGAGGGTCTTGGTTTTACTGAGGGTTGTTACATTCTCCCCACCTTGTTTTAGAGCTCGTCCTCGAGATCTACTGGAACAAGTGCGGATATTTCCTTTGCATTGCAGATTCAAGCTCCCATGTATACCCAGGTCCTCTTTTGGAGTCCCACTTCACTTTGACCAGAACTAGTCACTTATGCTTGAGGTTCTTGACTTTCCTGTCTTCAATCTGTAGAGGCTTTTCTACAAACTTGAGTTGTTCATTTACCTCTATATCCTTAAGAGGTACTACAAGTGATTCATCAGCTAAGCACTTTTTGAGATTAGATACATGAAATACATCATGTATTCCTGCCATTTCCTCTGGCAGTTGTAGCTGATAGGCTACAGGTCCTATTCTTCTAATAATCTCAAAAGGTCCAACATACCTGGGACTTAGCTTTCCTCGTTTGATGAATCTTACTACTCCTTTCCAAGGAGAGACCTTTAATAATACTTTATCTCCTACTTGAAATTCCAATGGTTTGCGTCTGTTATCAGCGTAGCTCTTCTGTCGATCCCGTGCTGCTTTCAGTCGTTCCTTGACTTGAATGATCTTGTCGGTTGTTTCTTGTACTATCTCAGGTCCAGATAGTTGCTTTTCCCCAATTTCTGCCCAACAGACTAGGGTTCGGCACTTTCGTCCATAAAGTGCTTCGAATGGTGCAGCATTGATACTTGTGTGATAACTATTATTATAAGAAAATTCTATTAAAGGTAAGTGATCATCCCAATTACCTCCGAAATGTCACACCCTGGCTTTGCGGAAGCGTGGTTAATTTGGTGTGACTTCTTAATACCATAGCTTAACCATAACAAAGCTATATGAAGTAAAATCATGCAAGATCATCCAATTGATTAAGTTTTAAAACCAGAGTAACATACCATTGTCTTAGAGACTTACAACATCATAACATAAAACATTGTCTTGAAAAACATAAACATCAACATGAGATAAACGCAGTTTAAGATTTGTGACTTGTCCAGGAAAGAGTCACATTTCCTAAACTGGGATGACCTTGGAACCCTTATGCAGCGGGAAAACATAACATACCGCGCCAGATCTTTAATTTCCTGAAATACATGTAAGTTGAAAAATCAACAATAATGTTGAGCGAGTTCATGTGTAAGTGAGTATGTAAAACACTTGTAAGTATAAAATTTCCCTGGTATGTAGCAGTGTAAGGGAAAGAGATCACCAATGGTTTTCAAGGCCATTAGTATGTGTGAAGTGCATGTAGGAAGACTCAACCTAGCAGATTTCGCGTCGGGTACAAAGTCACTCAAGGTCCGTTCTGCTGGGCCTCTTAGAGGTCCGTTCTGTTGGGCCTAGAGTTGGGCTCGCTACACCCAGATAGATCTACCGCTTACGTCCCTTGGTGTTTCTGCCTACCCACTCACATGATCTAAGTAGTAAACCTCCTTACGCTAACCATACCGTGTATAAAGTACTTGTAATCAAAGTAACATGTATTTCACCCCCGCAGTTAAGAAAACTGAAAACAGTTAGAGAAAAGGGGGACATGAACTCACAGTGAAGCGTCTCTACCAAGTATCTCCTGCTCACGCAGCTGTGCGACGACCTACAGGTGCTAATTTCTATTAGACGGACGGCCGTGCCTTAGCTTTATAGTTTAAGTCTTTGGGAAATAGTTAGACAACTATTTCGTGTTTACATTCTGTATATACTTGGTAGTTAATCTCCTTCCCAAGGATGGGGGATTCAATACATGTGCGTTCAAATTATGTCATTAAGTCTCACTTAATATGTATATATTTCCAATTTCACATAATTTTTCTCCAATAATACGTTGTTAAAATACGCGTTCATAAATATTTCCGTAAGTGCGTAAGTTACGTTTAACAATCGAGTGGTAATATAATTACCGATGTAACTTATATATTTATGGTGAAAGCGTTCGTATTATTTTGGAATCGTTAACGTTCGTAAATATTATTTTTACTCTAAAAATAATATTTATGTATTTTCACAAAATAATCATAAACAGTGTGCGAAAAATATATATTTATCACGTTAAATTTTGTGAAAATACCACCTCCGAATATTTAGTAAATAAAGTCATGGCGAAATTTATATTTTGAAAACATGTCCAAAAATAATTCTAACACTTGTAGTGTAAATAGTTCTAAGTGTTAGGTTGTTAGAAAAAATTTCGCCAGAGTTTCCTCTGTAACTGGAGGTGGCCACGCTTTCAAGCGTATCATTTTCTTTTACAAATCAAATCAACAATCTTCTCAACGTCATCAAACAATATTTCAACATTTTAACTAGTCAAAATATACAAATTGCATATATTACATGAACTTGTAGTTTTTCCGAAAATATGAGGTAAATCTCATTACCTTTAGTGGATCTTTATATAAATAAATCCGGTTTCGTAAAAGTCTTGTTTTTAGAGAAGTTCCGTCTTTACAACTTCTTGTCCATTTTTACAAAGATAGTTATTTTGTCGAAACTTGTGTTACACAAGTGTTTACACACTTGTGGGTTCTAAATATCATTCTTGTTATTGTGAGATCCGTCTTTTAGAAAACATGATTTCTTTAACGCTTGGTCCTTTGAAAATACCACTTGCAGATACGTAAATCTGCTAGTTTTAAACACTATTTTGCAAGTAAAAATACTTTTACACAAGTTCATGTTTCATGTGTGGTAGAGTTTCACCTTTTAACCCTTGTATCTTCTAACATAATCTTATATCATGATCCAAGAACATGACTACATCGGGTTAAATGGTGATCCGAGCTACCACAATCATAGATCGGGTCTAAATAATCATACATTTCGAATACTACATCATTTACACAACTTATGTGCTATTAACCACCATTTTTAGTGTTTTAAGTAGACTTTAAAGCATCATCTTGCATGTTAACGAGTTCTATCCGATAAAAATCCTTTTAACCACTTTAGATTAGTTCAAGAAGGTGTTTTAGGCATTATACCTCTAGCTCGAGGCTAGGGAAGAATCTTGACGAAAATGGCGTGGATAAAAGCAAGATAAGGAGGTCCTTCGCGTTCCGTTTGCTCCAAGACTCCTTGTATACGACCCTTAACACTTGTATGATGTTGGAATGTGATGAAGGAAATCGAAAGTATGGTGGATGTATGAGGGGATGTTCGGCCGAAGCTAGGTAGAGAGGGAGAGAGAGTTGTGACTTGGTGTATTGTGAGATGAATGATCATATGTGTTAATCTTCTAACTTATAGACAAATCACAAGTGCATTACCCAATGGGTGTTATGTCTTTAGGATATTAAACATTGAAGATTATAATAATCAAGCAAGGTACAAGGTATGTCCCCTTGGGGATGGTTTTGGTTAAGGGGGGGGGGTAGTTCGGTTCCATTTCAACTAATCATTAAGCATTAGTTAGATAACTAGGTTAAGTTAAGTGTTTAACTTAGTTACTAAAGTGTAGTGTGTTACAACGGGTGTTAGGGTATTCAGGGACCCTAACTGGCTCAGAGAAAGATAAATAGTGAAAATAACAATATTTTCATGTTCCGGGTGTAGTCCGGTTGTTTGGTTGGATACTAATCCGTTAAAGCGTTAACAAGGCTTTAAAGTGTCGTTATTACTCTTTTTAGTGACACAGCTTATTCCTGACACTTTGGAAAGTGTCTAGTGTTATTTTTCTCATGTTTTGGCACTTTATTAGTTAGCTAAAAGCTGAATTATTTTGTAAAGTGCTGAGTTTTGTACTTAGAGTACGTTTTAGGCACATCCAGTCCTAGTGACTTATCCCTAGAGACGCAGTTCCACAACCCTTGTATCCCTACACTCACCACTAGTGTAGCAAAATATCTCAGGCTCTTACAGGCCTTAGAGGCAGTGTTTGCCTGATGCTGGCTTTATCAGCATGTTCAATAGGTTATCCGCTATTGTGCTACTGTGCTTTTTGTGCATCATGTTTGTCACTAAGGTTCCGTATGTAAATAATGTAGTGACGATAAGTAAAGTATGATGCAAGTAAGTACATGTATCAGATATCAAGTAGCAGTTCATCAGCTAGTTCAAACAAGCGCAGTAATTAAGCAGTAATTAATCATTAATTAAGTCGTACGGATACCTGGTTTAGTGCGGGTTGTCACATTCTCCCCCCGTTAAATAAATTTCGTCCCGAAATTTAAGTTCTGCTTGTAGATGCAGGGTTCTTAGGAAATAGGTGGGGGTATTTCTCTTTCATCCGGTCCTCACGTTCCCAGGTGTATTCAGGACCGTGTCTGGCATTCCAACGAACTTTGACGAGCTTGACACTGCTCCGGCGGGTCTTGTTAACTTTCCAATCCGTGACCTCAACAGGTTCTTCAACGAAGTGGAGCGTGTCGTCAACATGAATCTCGTCGGTGGGAATGGCAATGGTGACCTGAGTTGGACTTTTCTTTAGATTGGATACATGAAATGTATCGTGAACACCATTCAGTTCAGCAGGTAGGTCCAACTTGTATGCTACTAGTCCTATTCTTTCCAGAATTCTGAAGGGACCAATGTAGCGCGGATTTAACTTCCCACGCTTTCCGAAGCGTGCCACACCCTTCCAGGGTGAAACTTTCAATAACACCATTTCTCCAACTTGGAAATCCACATGTTTTCGGTTTGGATCCGCATAGGCCTTCTGTCTGTGGCGAGCTGCTTCGATGCGTTTAAGAATCTGCGCGATCTTGTCTGTCGTCTCTTGGACGATTTCGGGACCAGCAAGCTGCCTATCACCTGCGTCAGCCCAACATAGAGGTGATCGGCACTTGCGTCCGTAAAGGGCTTCGAATGGCGCGACACCAATACTGGTGTGGTAGCTGTTGTTGTATGAAAATTCGACCAAAGGTAAATGTTTATCCCAGCTACCGCCCAAATCCATAACACACGCTCTCAGCATGTCTTCCAAAGTCTGTATCGTTCGCTCGCTCTGGCCGTCAGTTTGCGGATGAAACGCAGTGCTCAGATTCAATTGTGAGCCAAAGGCTTCTTGGAAGGATTGCCATATCCTTGACACAAACCTTCCGTCTCTATCAGAGATGATTGAGAGAGGTACTCCATGGCGCGTAACGATCTCTCTCATGTAAATTTCAGCCAATTTGCTCGTATTATCCTTCTCTCTGATAGGTAAGAAGTGTGCTGACTTCGTTAATCGATCCACTATCACCCAGATAGTGTCATGGCCTTTTGGCGTTCTTGGCAATTTTGTAACAAAATCCATTGAGATTTGTTCCCATTTCCACTTGGGAATCTCAGGTTGTAGAAGTCCTGAAGGCTTCTGGTATTCCGCTTTAACCTTAGCGCATGTTAAACAGTTGCTCACAAAAACAGCAACATCGCCTTTCATCCTAGGCCACCAATAATAATCTTTGAGATCCTGGTACATCTTATCCGCTCCAGGATGGATAGAGTACCGCGACTTGTGCGCTTCGTCGAAAATAACTTTCCTTAAATCACCAAGCAGAGGAACCCAAATCCTTTTCTCGAAGCATAACGTTCCTTCCTCGTTTGGTACCAGTAGCTTCTCCATCCCACGGAGATATTCTTCTTCAAGGTTTCCTTCCTTGAGAGCTTCTTTCTGCGCGGCACGAATGCGCAAGGAAAGATCGGTTTGGATAATCATTTCTAAAGCTCTAACCCTTATGGGTTTGATCCTCTCTTTTCGACTTAGGGCATCGGCGACCACATTCGCCTTCCCTGGATGATACTTTATCTCGCAGTCGTAGTCGTTCAGCAACTCAACCCATCGTCTTTGCCTCATATTCAACTCCTTCTGGTTGAATATGTGTTGTAAGCTCTTGTGATCTGTAAAGATGGTACACTTCGTACCATAAAGGTAGTGTCTCCAGATCTTTAAAGCAAAAACCACTGCGCCAAGTTCCAAATTGTGTGTGGTATAGTTCTTTTCATGCACTTTTAACTGACGCGATGCGTAAGCAATAACCTTTTGGCGCTGCATCAACACACAACCCAATCCTTGACGCGATGCGTCGCAGTATACCACAAAATCATCAGTACCTTCCGGTAGTGCTAAGATTGGCGCATTGCAGAGCTTATCCTTCAGTGTCTGGAACGCTTCTTCCTATTTGATTCCCCAATCAAACTTCTTATCTTTCTGGGTGAGGAGCGTCAATGGTTGAGCGATTTTTGAAAAATCCTCAATGAACCTTCGATAGTAGCCAGCCAAACCCAAGAATTGTCGAATCTCGGTTGGCGTCTTTGGCGTTTCCCAATCCTTGATCGCCTCGATCTTGGTTGGATCCACGTGGATTCCATCTCCATTTACCACGTGCCCAAGGAATTGGACTTCACGTAGCCAAAATTCGCACTTGGAGAATTTGGCATACAGCTGTTCCTTCTTTAGCAGCTCCAAAATAGCTCTTAGATGCTGTTCGTGCTCGGCCTTTGTTCTTGAATAGATCAAGATGTCATCGATAAACACAATCACGAACTTGTCCAAGTACGGCTTGCAAACTCTATTCATTAGATCCATAAAGACTGCAGGTGCGTTTGTCAAACCAAACGGCATAACAAGGAACTCGTAGTGTCCATAACGAGTTCTGAAGGCTGTCTTTGGGATACTCTCCTCTTGTATCCTTAACTGATGGTATCCAGATCGAAGGTCGATCTTTGAATAAAAGCTTGAGCCTTGCAGTTGATCAAACAGATCATCGATTCTTGGCAGAGGGTATCTATTCTTGATCGTCAGCTTGTTCAGCTCCCGGTAGTCGATGCACATTCGAAAACTACCGTCCTTCTTTTTGACAAACAGGACCGGAGCTCCCCAAGGCGAGAAGCTTGGTCAGATAAAACCCTTGTCTAACAGCTCTTGAAGCTGTGTCGACAGTTCCTGCATCTCAGACGGAGCAAGTCTGTACGGTGCCTTAGCCACAGGCGCGGCGCCTGGAACTAAATCGATGTGAAACTCTACTTGCCTCTGAGGTGGCAGTCCAGGAAAGTCTTCTGGGAAGACTTCTGGATA
The DNA here is from genome assembly GCA_030545235.1 of Helianthus tuberosus. NCBI lineage: Eukaryota > Viridiplantae > Streptophyta > Magnoliopsida > Asterales > Asteraceae > Helianthus > Helianthus tuberosus. The sequence goes on along the minus strand of JARYGA010011572.1, from coordinate 156,978 downwards.
CTCCCTCACGACAGGGATGTCTTCGATCTTTGGCTCAGCAGCCTTCTTATCCACAATGTGTGCTAGAAAAGCAACACATCCTTTCTGCAAACACTTCCTTGCTTTCAAGCAGCTGATAATCCTCAACGGCGTCTCACGCTTCTCTCCATGAACAACAATGGTCTCACCATCATCGGTTGGGATACGAACAACCTTCTCATGACAAACTATCTCTGCCTTGTTGCCTGATAACCAATCCATTCCTACCACCACGTCGAAGCTTCCCAACTGGACTGGTAGTAGATCTAGAGCGAACTCACGCTCTCCCAATTCAATCACACAACCTCTGACAACTTCATTGGCTTCTACTAACTTTCCATTGGCCAATTCGATCGAGTAGGGAATATCTAACTTATTAGCGGCTAACCCAAGCATATTCTTAAATTCTAGCGACACGAAGCTATAATCGGCACCAGTATCAAATAAAACGGATGCATAGCGTTGATTTACAGGGAACGTACCAGTAACAACATTGGGGTCCTGGCGCGCTTCCCTTGCTTCGAGTTGGAACACTCTTCCACGGGCTTGGTTTAACTCTGGGCAGTTCTTCTTAAAATGCCCGATATCACCGCAGTTATAGCATCCAAGTCTTTGCCCGTTTCCACCTGCTTGATCATTCCTCTGATTACGATTCACGGCGCCCGCTTGGTTAGCATTGTTGCCTCGATTCTCGTTACCTCCATAGTTTCCTTGTGGGCGATTACCACTACGATTATTATTCCTATTCCCAAATCCTCCCTGGCCTCCCTGACCAGCCGTGGCCCAACAAGTGTCCTTCGAGTGGCCACGTTTCCCACATGCTTCGCATACTTTTGGTCCGCAATGACCAGAATGGTGGCGCTGGCAGGTGTTGCATTTGGGCTGGGTGCCCATATACCCTTTTCCTTTCTTTCCCCTACCAGCTGTAACCTGAGCTGGCGTGTCTGATCCTCCTTTCTTAACCACCACACTGGTGCCCTGCTTGAAGCTCGAGAACTTCTGTATGTTACCTCCTGATGACTCGACGTGAGTCTCTGCCTTCTTTGTCTTGATCTCATCAAACTTGTTCAAACGAATAGCCTCCTCAGTGAGAGCTACGCTCAAATCAATCGCCTCAGTAATGGTCGCAGGCTTGGATGAGGTTACCACGCTTATGATTTGAGGAGCTAATCCCCAAATGAAGCGTTCAATTCTCTTGAACTCAGGAGTGACCATGTAGGGTACCACATGCGATAAGTCATGGAACCTTTGAACGTATTCTGCTATCTTTGGACCGTCCATTTTCAAGTGCCAGAACTCGGTTTCCAATCTCTGGATTTCCGCGCGAGAGCAGTACTTTTTGCGCATAAGTTCCTTCAGTTCGGTCCAGGTCAGCGCGTAGGCAGCAGCTTCGCCTAGTGTCTGTACTTGTAGATTCCACCAAGAGAGGGCTCCATCCAAGAATAGCCCTGAGATATAGGTGACTTGCTGATCCAGCGCGCACTTGCTCATGCGAAGAACAGATTCGGTTTTCTCAGCCCAACGAACAAAGGCGACAGCACCTCCCGTGCCATCAAAGTTTACGGGCTTGCAGTCTAAGAACTGCTTGTAGGTGCATCCTGCACATACGTTATAACATACGTTTGGCATTAGCATCATTGCTAGAGTTATCCAATTAGGTCACGGTATGTCTTAATGACTTAGTATTACCGTGAGGTGGATTGTTATTGCCTTGGTTAATACTTCCGCTCGTTCCTGGCTGGGATGCTGCATACTGCGCTATGGCAGCAGCAATGACTTGTTGAAGTTCTGCCTCATTAGTAGGCATGCGTGTCTCACGTCTCGGCGGCATCTTCTAAAAGATGGTTTACGTTGGTCAGGCCATAGTGAAACGTACGTATATAGTAATAGTAATAGCACATAACATCTCATGTTATCAATACATCACAAATACCAATCACACAACATCCCAAGTCATAAAAATATAAATAAGCAATCAAGCGAATCAAATATGGTGAGAATACTGCGATTGCCATATATCGAGACCACATAGTAAGTGTATCAGTACATCCCTGTGTCATACAATCATCAATCAACTAGGGGCTACATCACCCCTGTCCAAAAACTATATCATGTCAGTGTCAAATACAACATCAAATACATGTCAACAAAAGTCAGAATCATAAAGTAGTCTCCAAAAATGCTGTGCAGTCAAAAGCATTCGCCGTCTTCTCACCAACGTCTACCTAAACAGCACTGATGAGCTCTATACAGATGGTGGTGGAGGAGGGGGAAAGTGGGTGTAAAACAAACGACGAAACTAGAGCCAGTCCTCCTCCATGGCTCGCTGGGTACGAATGATAGAAGCAACCTGCTGCTCTAGTGTAAAGAGACGGGCAGCAAAATCTGGGGGTAAGGGTCAAAATGGCTGTAGAGGAGAGTGTGTCTGACCATGGCACTGGCATGGTGGCAGCTGAGCTCTCTCAAGCTCCTGGATGCGCTGCGTGTGCGACTCGTGCTGGGCGACAAAAGACATCAAAACGTCCTCGATAGTATACCCCATGTGGAAAGAATGGTAGGGGTCAGTAGGTGGTATAGCAGAGTCTGGTGCCCAAAGGAACGGCTCACTGGTGGGATCAAAAGGTGCCACATGAAATGGAGAAGTAGTGGGTGGAACGGATGACATCTGGGGCATGAAAGGGATAGACATCGGTACATGCCCAAGAGGGTGTGCCGAAGAACTTTCTCCAGCTCGTGCTGGAGGTGTAAATTGAGGAACCTGAAAAGAAAAATCAACATGTCGTGTATCAGGGATCTGAGGGGGAAAAGGTGGAACATCCTCATCAGCAGGTATCCAACCGTGTTGTGCATGCTCATCTGGTGGATCCATGTGTGCCGCGAACAGTGCATGCTCGGGCTCTAGTGGGATGGGATCAGGTGGGGGAGCAACAAAAGGGTGAACGGGTGCAATGTGCTCAACAGGATGGTCAACAGGTATATCAACAACAGGTAGAGGAACAACAGGATCAACAACAACATGATCGCCCTCTAACAAAGGAACATCCACGGGGAGATCATCAACAGGTGGGTCTGCTATAACAGGCTCAATAGGGATGCCAGCATGTACGGGGTCATGCTCAAGTATAGGGTCTAGAGCGGCTGCCTGCTCAGGAGCGACGACAGGCTCGGGATCATCAAAAGCCATCTCGAAGTCAAACTCAGGGTCGATAGGGTCTACTGGGTCAGCTGGATCCTCCATGGGCTGATCCATAGGTATAAACTCGATATCACGATCCGGGTCGTATCCCGGGGGAAAGATAGGATCAGAATCCTCTATGTCATCATGGTCAAACGCAAAACTGGGAATGGGTGCAACAGAGGATGCCTGGTCAGGATCAGAATCATGCGCAAAGTGCTGTGCGCTCAATGTGTGAGAAGGTGCGGATGCCACAGACTCGAAGGAGTCTGGGACAGGAGAATGTGCAGGCGAATCCTCAGCGGGAACGTCAGCGATCATCAGAAGATCGTCCGCAGGGAGAAGGGCCTTGCCCTGGATCTCATCCTCAAAGGGCTCCTCCTCATACAGGTCAACATCGCCCTCAGCCTCGGCGTCAAGAAGAAAATCATATGCTGGATAAACGGCTAAGGGTATAGGGGCCGGAATCTCTACTAGAGGTAGGTACTCAGCGGGAGGGTCATCTGCAGGCTCATCAGCACCATCGGGTAGTGCGAAGGGCTGGAAATCATCCTCGTCAGTACTGGTATAGTCAGATGTGTACACCTCATGCTCGGAGGATGTGAGGTCATCAGATACGATAGGTATGGGTCCAGTGGTGTCCGAATCGCCAGTACCGGCTGAATCCATGAGTCTGTAACATAAACACAAATATGCTCAAATAATCAGTCACACAATCAGATAATCACATAAGTCACCAAGTAAGGTATCGCATAATTCCCCTAGTCTCACTAGCCAATTTCTCCCAGTCTTTAAGACTGCTCTATCCTCCACCTCGACCACTTAGATCGAGCCTCGGTCCCCTTGACCGAGCCTCAGCCTTCATGACTGAGCCTACTCTTCCTAGCCTCACTAGCCAACTACCTCGGTCACCTAGACCGAGCCTCGATCCTCCAGACCGAGCCTCAGCCCTCCAGGCTGAGCCTATAATAAATCAACGTGCTCAACTACCTCGGTCACCTAGACCGAGCCTCGATCCTCCAGACCGAGCCTCAGCCCTCCAGGCTGAGCCTATAAATAATAAAATGTGCTCAACATTTGTTTGTAAAAAGTTTTGGATCTGGACTTAAGTGGTATGCAGTAAAAATGTTTTCGTGAGAGCCCTAGTGATCATAGTCTAGACTCGAGAAAGAATCCTAGTTCGCTATGATCAGAGCTCTGATACCAAGCTGTCACACCCTGGCTTTGCGGAAGCGTGGTTAATTTGGTGTGACTTCTTAATACCATAGCTTAACCATAACAAAGCTATATGAAGTAAAATCATGCAAGATCATCCAATTGATTAAGTTTTAAAACCAGAGTAACATACCATTGTCTTAGAGACTTACAACATCATAACATAAAACATTGTCTTGAAAAACATAAACATCAACATGAGATAAACGCAGTTTAAGATTTGTGACTTGTCCAGGAAAGAGTCACATTTCCTAAACTGGGATGACCTTGGAACCCTTATGCAGCGGGAAAACATAACATACCGCGCCAGATCTTTAATTTCCTGAAATACATGTAAGTTGAAAAATCAACAATAATGTTGAACGAGTTCATGTGTAAGTGAGTATGTAAAACACTTGTAAGTATAAAATTTCCCTGGTATGTAGCAGTGTACGGAAAAGAGATCACCAATGGTTTGCAAGGCCATTAGTATGTGTGAAGTGCATGTAGGAAGACTCAACCTAGCAGATTTCGCGTCGGGTACAAAGTCACTCAAGGTCCGTTCTGCTGGGCCTCTTAGAGGTCCGTTCTGTTGGGCCTAGAGTTGGGCTCGCTACACCCAGATAGATCTACCGCTTACGTCCCTCGGTGTTTCTGCCTACCCACTCACATGATCTAAGTAGTAAACCTCCTTACGCTAACCATACCGTGTATAAAGTACTTGTAATCAAAGTAACATGTATTTCACCCCCGCAGTTAAGAAAACTGAAAACAGTTAGAGAAAAGGGGGACATGAACTCACAGTGAAGCGTCTCTACCAAGTATCTCCTGCTCACGCAGCTGTGCGACGACCTACAGGTGCTAATTTCTATTAGACGGACGGCCGTGCCTTAGCTTTATAGTTTAAGTCTTTGGGAAATAGTTAGACAACTATTTCGCGTTTACATTCTGTATATACTTGGTAGTTAATCTCCTTCCCAAGGATGGGGGATTCAATACATGTGCGTTCAAATTATGTCATTAAGTCTCACTTAATATGTATATATTTCCAATTTCACATAATTTTTCTCCAATAATACGTTGTTAAAATACGCGTTCATAAATATTTCCGTAAGTGCGTAAGTTACGTTTAACAATCGAGTGGTAATATAATTACCGATGTAACTTATATATTTATGGTGAAAGCGTTCGTATTATTTTGGAATCGTTAACGTTCGTAAATATTATTTTTACTCTAAAAATAATATTTATGTATTTTCACAAAATAATCATAAACAGTGTGCGAAAAATATATATTTATCACGTTAAATTTTGTGAAAATCCCACCTCCGAATATTTAGTAAATAAAGTCATGGCGAAATTTATATTTTGAAAACATGTCCAAAAATAATTCTAACACTTGTAGTGTAAATAGTTCTAAGTGTTAGGTTGTTAGAAAAAATTTCGCCAGAGTTTCCTCTGTAACTGGAGGTGGCCACGCTTTCAAGCGTATCATTTTCTTTTACAAATCAAATCAACAATCTTCTCAACGTCATCAAACAATATTTCAACATTTTAACTAGTCAAAATATACAAATTGCATATATTACATGAACTTGTAGTTTTTCCGAAAATATGAGGTAAATCTCATTACCTTTAGTGGATCTTTATATAAATAAATCCGGTTTCGTAAAAGTCTTGTTTTTAGAGAAGTTCCGTCTTTACAACTTCTTGTCCATTTTTACAAAGATAGTTATTTTGTCGAAACTTGTGTTACACAAGTGTTTACACACTTGTGGGTTCTAAATATCATTCTTGTTATTGTGAGATCCGTCTTTTAGAAAACATGATTTCTTTAACGCTTGGTCCTTTGAAAATACCACTTGCAGATACGTAGATCTGCTAGTTTTAAACACTATTTTGCAAGTAAAAATACTTTTACACAAGTTCATGTTTCATGTGTGGTAGAGTTTCACCTTTTAACCCTTGTATCTTCTAACATAATCTTATGTCATGATCCAAGAACATGACTACATCGGGTTAAATGGTGATCCGAGCTACCACAATCATAGATCGGGTCTAAATAATCATACATTTCGAATACTACATCATTTACACAACTTATGTGCTATTAACCACCATTTTTAGTGTTTTAAGTAGACTTTAAAGCATCATCTTGCATGTTAACGAGTTCTATCCGATAAAAATCCTTTTAACCACTTTAGATTAGTTCAAGAAGGTGTTTTAGGCATTATACCTCTAGCTCGAGGCTAGGGAAGAATCTTGACGAAAATGGCGTGGATAAAAGCAAGATAAGGAGGTCCTTCGCGTTCCGTTTGCTCCAAGACTCCTTGTATACGACCCTTAACACTTGTATGATGTTGGAATGTGATGAAGGAAATCGAAAGTATGGTGGATGTATGAGGGGATGTTCGGCCGAAGCTAGGTAGAGAGGGAGAGAGAGTTGTGACTTGGTGTATTGTGAGATGAATGATCATATGTGTTAATCTTCTAACTTATAGACAAATCACAAGTGCATTACCCAATGGGTGTTATGTCTTTAGGATATTAAACATTGAAGATTATAATAATCAAGCAAGGTACAAGGTATGTCCCCTTGGGGACGGTTTTGGTTAGGGGGGGGGGTAGTTCGGTTCCATTTCAACTAATCATTAAGCATTAGTTAGATAACTAGGTTAAGTTAAGTGTTTAACTTAGTTACTAAAGTGTAGTGTGTTACAACGGGTGTTAGGGTATTCAGGGACCCTAACTGGCTCAGAGAAAGATAAATAGTGAAAATAACAATATTTTCATGTTCCGGGTGTAGTCCGGTTGTTTGGTTGGATACTAATCCGTTAAAGCGTTAACAAGGCTTTAAAGTGTCGTTATTACTCTTTTTAGTGACACAGCTTATTCCTGACACTTTGGAAAGTGTCTAGTGTTATTTTTCTCATGTTTTGGCACTTTATTAGTTAGCTAAAAGCTGAATTATTTTGTAAAGTGCTGAGTTTTGTACTTAGAGTACGTTTTAGGCACATCCAGTCCTAGTGACTTATCCCTAGAGACGCAGTTCCACAACCCTTGTATCCCTACACTCACCACTAGTGTAGCAAAATATCTCAGGCTCTTACAGGCCTTAGAGGCAGTGTTTGCCTGATGCTGGCTTTATCAGCATGTTCAATAGGTTATCCGCTATTGTGCTACTGTGCTTTTTGTGCATCATGTTTGTCACTAAGGTTCCGTATGTAAATAATGTAGTGACGATAAGTAAAGTATGATGCAAGTAAGTACATGTATCAGATATCAAGTAGCAGTTCATCAGCTAGTTCAAACAAGCGCAGTAATTAAGCAGTAATTAATCATTAATTAAGTCGTACGGATACCTGGTTTAGTGCGGGTTGTCACATTCTCCCCCCGTTAAATAAATTTCGTCCCGAAATTTAAGTTCTGCTTGTAGATGCAGGGTTCTTAGGAAATAGGTGGGGGTATTTCTCTTTCATCCGGTCCTCACGTTCCCAGGTGTATTCAGGACCGTGTCTGGCATTCCAACGAACTTTGACGAGCTTGACACTGCTCCGGCGGGTCTTGTTAACTTTCCAATCCGTGACCTCAACAGGTTCTTCAACGAAGTGGAGCGTGTCGTCAACATGAATCTCGTCGGTGGGAATGGCAATGGTGACCTGAGTTGGACTTTTCTTTAGATTGGATACATGAAATGTATCGTGAACACCATTCAGTTCAGCAGGTAGGTCCAACTTGTATGCTACTAGTCCTATTCTTTCCAGAATTCTGAAGGGACCAATGTAGCGCGGATTTAACTTCCCACGCTTTCCGAAGCGTGCCACACCCTTCCAGGGTGAAACTTTCAATAACACCATTTCTCCAACTTGGAAATCCACATGTTTTCGGTTTGGATCCGCATAGGCCTTCTGTCTGTGGCGAGCTGCTTCGATGCGTTTAAGAATCTGCGCGATCTTGTCTGTCGTCTCTTGGACGATTTCGGGACCAGCAAGCTGCCTATCACCTGCGTCAGCCCAACATAGAGGTGATCGGCACTTGCGTCCGTAAAGGGCTTCGAATGGCGCGACACCAATACTGGTGTGGTAGCTGTTGTTGTATGAAAATTCGACCAAAGGTAAATGTTTATCCCAGCTACCGCCCAAATCCATAACACACGCTCTCAGCATGTCTTCCAAAGTCTGTATCGTTCGCTCGCTCTGGCCGTCAGTTTGCGGATGAAACGCAGTGCTCAGATTCAATTGTGAGCCAAAGGCTTCTTGGAAGGATTGCCATATCCTTGACACAAACCTTCCGTCTCTATCAGAGATGATTGAGAGAGGTACTCCATGGCGCGTAACGATCTCTCTCATGTAAATTTCAGCCAATTTGCTCGTATTATCCTTCTCTCTGATAGGTAAGAAGTGTGCTGACTTCGTTAATCGATCCACTATCACCCAGATAGTGTCATGGCCTTTTGGCGTTCTTGGCAATTTTGTAACAAAATCCATTGAGATTTGTTCCCATTTCCACTTGGGAATCTCAGGTTGTAGAAGTCCTGAAGGCTTCTGGTATTCCGCTTTAACCTTAGCGCATGTTAAACAGTTGCTCACAAAAACAGCAACATCGCCTTTCATCCTAGGCCACCAATAATAATCTTTGAGATCCTGGTACATCTTATCCGCTCCAGGATGGATAGAGTACCGCGACTTGTGCGCTTCGTCGAAAATAACTTTCCTTAAATCACCAAGCAGAGGAACCCAAATCCTTTTCTCGAAGCATAACGTTCCTTCCTCGTTTGGTACCAGTAGCTTCTCCATCCCACGGAGATATTCTTCTTCAAGGTTTCCTTCCTTGAGAGCTTCTTTCTGCGCGGCACGAATGCGCAAGGAAAGATCGGTTTGGATAATCATTTCTAAAGCTCTAACCCTTATGGGTTTGATCCTCTCTTTTCGACTTAGGGCATCGGCGACCACATTCGCCTTCCCTGGATGATACTTTATCTCGCAGTCGTAGTCGTTCAGCAACTCAACCCATCGTCTTTGCCTCATATTCAACTCCTTCTGGTTGAATATGTGTTGTAAGCTCTTGTGATCTGTAAAGATGGTACACTTCGTACCATAAAGGTAGTGTCTCCAGATCTTTAAAGCAAAAACCACTGCGCCAAGTTCCAAATTGTGTGTGGTATAGTTCTTTTCATGCACTTTTAACTGACGCGATGCGTAAGCAATAACCTTTTGGCGCTGCATCAACACACAACCCAATCCTTGACGCGATGCGTCGCAGTATACCACAAAATCATCAGTACCTTCCGGTAGTGCTAAGATTGGCGCATTGCAGAGCTTATCCTTCAGTGTCTGGAACGCTTCTTCCTATTTGATTCCCCAATCAAACTTCTTATCTTTCTGGGTGAGGAGCGTCAATGGTTGAGCGATTTTTGAAAAATCCTCAATGAACCTTCGATAGTAGCCAGCCAAACCCAAGAATTGTCGAATCTCGGTTGGCGTCTTTGGCGTTTCCCAATCCTTGATCGCCTCGATCTTGGTTGGATCCACGTGGATTCCATCTCCATTTACCACGTGCCCAAGGAATTGGACTTCACGTAGCCAAAATTCGCACTTGGAGAATTTGGCATACAGCTGTTCCTTCTTTAGCAGCTCCAAAATAGCTCTTAGATGCTGTTCGTGCTCGGCCTTTGTTCTTGAATAGATCAAGATGTCATCGATAAACACAATCACGAACTTGTCCAAGTACGGCTTGCAAACTCTATTCATTAGATCCATAAAGACTGCAGGTGCGTTTGTCAAACCAAACGGCATAACAAGGAACTCGTAGTGTCCATAACGAGTTCTGAAGGCTGTCTTTGGGATACTCTCCTCTTGTATCCTTAACTGATGGTATCCAGATCGAAGGTCGATCTTTGAATAAAAGCTTGAGCCTTGCAGTTGATCAAACAGATCATCGATTCTTGGCAGAGGGTATCTATTCTTGATCGTCAGCTTGTTCAGCTCCCGGTAGTCGATGCACATTCAAAAACTACCGTCCTTCTTTTTGACAAACAGGACCGGAGCTCCCCAAGGCGAGAAGCTTGGTCAGATAAAACCCTTGTCTAACAGCTCTTGAAGCTGTGTCGACAGTTCCTGCATCTCAGACGGAGCAAGTCTGTACGGTGCCTTAGCCACAGGCGCGGCGCCTGGAACTAAATCGATGTGAAACTCTACTTGCCTCTGAGGTGGCAGTCCAGGAAAGTCTTCTGGGAAGACTTCTGGATACTCCCTCACGACAGGGATGTCTTCGATCTTTGGCTCAGCAGCCTTCTTATCCACAATGTGTGCTAGAAAAGCAACACATCCTTTCTGCAAACACTTCCTTGCTTTCAAGCAGCTGATAATCCTCAACGGCGTCTCACGCTTCTCTCCATGAACAACAATGGTCTCACCATCATCGGTTGGGATACGAACAACCTTCTCATGACAAACTATCTCTGCCTTGTTGCCTGATAACCAATCCATTCCTACCACCACGTCGAAGCTTCCCAACTGGACTGGTAGTAGATCTAGAGCGAACTCACGCTCTCCCAATTCAATCACACAACCTCTGACAACTTCATTGGCTTCTACTAACTTTCCATTGGCCAATTCGATCGAGTAGGGAATATCTAACTTATTAGCGGCTAACCCAAGCATATTCTTAAATTCTAGCGACACGAAGCTATAATCGGCACCAGTATCAAATAAAACGGATGCATAGCGTTGATTTACAGGGAACGTACCAGTAACAACATTGGGGTCCTGGCGCGCTTCCCTTGCTTCGAGTTGGAACACTCTTCCACGGGCTTGGTTTAACTCTGGGCAGTTCTTCTTAAAATGCCCGATATCACCGCAGTTATAGCATCCAAGTCTTTGCCCGTTTCCACCTGCTTGATCATTCCTCTGATTACGATTCACGGCGCCCGCTTGGTTAGCATTGTTGCCTCGATTCTCGTTACCTCCATAGTTTCCTTGTGGGCGATTACCACTACGATTATTATTCCTATTCCCAAATCCTCCCTGGCCTCCCTGACCAGCCGTGGCCCAACAAGTGTCCTTCGAGTGGCCACGTTTCCCACATGCTTCGCATACTTTTGGTCCGCAATGACCAGAATGGTGGCGCTGGCAGGTGTTGCATTTGGGCTGGGTGCCCATATACCCTTTTCCTTTCTTTCCCCTACCAGCTGTAACCTGAGCTGGCGTGTCTGATCCTCCTTTCTTAACCACCACACTGGTGCCCTGCTTGAAGCTCGAGAACTTCTGTATGTTACCTCCTGATGACTCGACGTGAGTCTCTGCCTTCTTTGTCTTGATCTCATCAAACTTGTTCAAACGAATAGCCTCCTCAGTGAGAGCTACGCTCAAATCAATCGCCTCAGTAATGGTCGCAGGCTTGGATGAGGTTACCACGCTTATGATTTGAGGAGCTAATCCCCAAATGAAGCGTTCAATTCTCTTGAACTCAGGAGTGACCATGTAGGGTACCACATGCGATAAGTCATGGAACCTTTGAACGTATTCTGCTATCTTTGGACCGTCCATTTTCAAGTGCCAGAACTCGGTTTCCAATCTCTGGATTTCCGCGCGAGAGCAGTACTTTTTGCGCATAAGTTCCTTCAGTTCGGTCCAGGTCAGCGCGTAGGCAGCAGCTTCGCCTAGTGTCTGTACTTGTAGATTCCACCAAGAGAGGGCTCCATCCAAGAATAGCCCTGAGATATAGGTGACTTGCTGATCCAGCGCGCACTTGCTCATGCGAAGAACAGATTCGGTTTTCTCAGCCCAACGAACAAAGGCGACAGCACCTCCCGTGCCATCAAAGTTTACGGGCTTGCAGTCTAAGAACTGCTTGTAGGTGCATCCTGCACATACGTTATAACATACGTTTGGCATTAGCATCATTGCTAGAGTTATCCAATTAGGTCACGGTATGTCTTAATGACTTAGTATTACCGTGAGGTGGATTGTTATTGCCTTGGTTAATACTTCCGCTCGTTCCTGGCTGGGATGCTGCATACTGCGCTATGGCAGCAGCAATGACTTGTTGAAGTTCTGCCTCATTAGTAGGCATGCGTGTCTCACGTCTCGGCGGCATCTTCTAAAAGATGGTTTACGTTGGTCAGGCCATAGTGAAACGTACGTATATAGTAATAGTAATAGCACATAACATCTCATGTTATCAATACATCACAAATACCAATCACACAACATCCCAAGTCATAAAAATATAAATAAGCAATCAAGCGAATCAAATATGGTGAGAATACTGCGATTGCCATATATCGAGACCACATAGTAAGTGTATCAGTACATCCCTGTGTCATACAATCATCAATCAACTAGGGGCTACATCACCCCTGTCCAAAAACTATATCATGTCAGTGTCAAATACAACATCAAATACATGTCAACAAAAGTCAGAATCATAAAGTAGTCTCCAAAAATGCTGTGCAGTCAAAAGCATTCGCCGTCTTCTCACCAACGTCTACCTAAACAGCACTGATGAGCTCTATACAGATGGTGGTGGAGGAGGGGGAAAGTGGGTGTAAAACAAACGACGAAACTAGAGCCAGTCCTCCTCCATGGCTCGCTGGGTACGAATGATAGAAGCAACCTGCTGCTCTAGTGTAAAGAGACGGGCAGCAAAATCTGGGGGTAAGGGTCAAAATGGCTGTAGAGGAGAGTGTGTCTGACCATGGCACTGGCATGGTGGCAGCTGAGCTCTCTCAAGCTCCTGGATGCGCTGCGTGTGCGACTCGTGCTGGGCGACAAAAGACATCAAAACGTCCTCGATAGTATACCCCATGTGGAAAGAATGGTAGGGGTCAGTAGGTGGTATAGCAGAGTCTGGTGCCCAAAGGAACGGCTCACTGGTGGGATCAAAAGGTGCCACATGAAATGGAGAAGTAGTGGGTGGAACGGATGACATCTGGGGCATGAAAGGGATAGACATCGGTACATGCCCAAGAGGGTGTGCCGAAGAACTTTCTCCAGCTCGTGCTGGAGGTGTAAATTGAGGAACCTGAAAAGAAAAATCAACATGTCGTGTATCAGGGATCTGAGGGGGAAAAGGTGGAACATCCTCATCAGCAGGTATCCAACCGTGTTGTGCATGCTCATCTGGTGGATCCATGTGTGCCGCGAACAGTGCATGCTCGGGATCTAGTGGGATGGGATCAGGTGGGGGAGCAACAAAAGGGTGAACGGGTGCAATGTGCTCAACAGGATGGTCAACAGGTATATCAACAACAGGTAGAGGAACAACAGGATCAACAACAACATGATCGCCCTCTAACAAAGGAACATCCACGGGGAGATCATCAACAGGTGGGTCTGCTATAATAGGCTCAATAGGGATGCCAGCATGTACGGGGTCATGCTCAAGTATAGGGTCTAGAGCGGCTGCCTGCTCAGGAGCGACGACAGGCTCGGGATCATCAAAATCCATCTCGAAGTCAAACTCAGGGTCGATAGGGTCTACTGGGTCAGCTGGATCCTCCATGGGCTGATCCATAGGTATAAACTCGATATCACGATCCGGGTCGTATCCCGGGGGAAAGATAGGATCAGAATCCTCTATGTCATCATGGTCAAACGCAAAACTGGGAATGGGTGCAACAGAGGATGCCTGGTCAGGATCAGAATCATGCGCAAAGTGCTGTGCGCTCAATGTGTGAGAAGGTGCGGATGCCACAGACTCGAAGGAGTCTGGGACAGGAGAATGTGCAGGCGAATCCTCAGCGGGAACGTCAGCGATCATCAGAAGATCGTCCGCAGGGAGAAGGGCCTTGCCCTGGATCTCATCCTCAAAGGGCTCCTCCTCATACAGGTCAACATCGCCCTCAGCCTCGGCGTCAAGAAGAAAATCATATGCTGGATAAACGGCTAAGGGTATAGGGGCCGGAATCTCTACTAGAGGTAGGTACTCAGCGGGAGGGTCATCTGCAGGCTCATCAGCACCATCGGGTAGTGCGAAGGGCTGGAAATCATCCTCGTCAGTACTGGTATAGTCAGATGTGTACACCTCATGCTCGGAGGATGTGAGGTCATCAGATACGATAGGTATGGGTCCAGTGGTGTCCGAATCGCCAGTACCGGCTGAATCCATGAGTCTGTAACATAAACACAAATATGCTCAAATAATCAGTCACACAATCAGATAATCACATAAGTCACCAAGTAAGGTATCGCATAATTCCCCTAGTCTCACTAGCCAATTTCTCCCAGTCTTTAAGACTGCTCTATCCTCCACCTCGACCACTTAGATCGAGCCTCGGTCCCCTTGACCGAGCCTCAGCCTTCATGACTGAGCCTACTCTTCCTAGCCTCACTAGCCAACTACCTCGGTCACCTAGACCGAGCCTCGATCCTCCAGACCGAGCCTCAGCCCTCCAGGCTGAGCCTATAATAAATCAACGTGCTCAACTACCTCGGTCACCTAGACCGAGCCTCGATCCTCCAGACCGAGCCTCAGCCCTCCAGGCTGAGCCTATAAATAATAAAATGTGCTCAACATTTGTTTGTAAAAAGTTTTGGATCTGGACTTAAGTGGTATGCAGTAAAAATGTTTTCGTGAGAGCCCTAGTGATCATAGTCTAGACTCGAGAAAGAATCCTAGTTCGCTATGATCAGAGCTCTGATACCAAGCTGTCACACCCTGGCTTTGCGGAAGCGTGGTTAATTTGGTGTGACTTCTTAATACCATAGCTTAACCATAACAAAGCTATATGAAGTAAAATCATGCAAGATCATCCAATTGATTAAGTTTTAAAACCAGAGTAACATACCATTGTCTTAGAGACTTACAACATCATAACATAAAACATTGTCTTGAAAAACATAAACATCAACATGAGATAAACGCAGTTTAAGATTTGTGACTTGTCCAGGAAAGAGTCACATTTCCTAAACTGGGATGACCTTGGAACCCTTATGCAGCGGGAAAACATAACATACCGCGCCAGATCTTTAATTTCCTGAAATACATGTAAGTTGAAAAATCAACAATAATGTTGAACGAGTTCATGTGTAAGTGAGTATGTAAAACACTTGTAAGTATAAAATTTCCCTGGTATGTAGCAGTGTAAGGAAAAGAGATCACCAATGGTTTGCAAGGCCATTAGTATGTGTGAAGTGCATGTAGGAAGACTCAACCTAGCAGATTTCGCGTCGGGTACAAAGTCACTCAAGGTCCGTTCTGCTGGGCCTCTTAGAGGTCCGTTCTGTTGGGCCTAGAGTTGGGCTCGCTACACCCAGATAGATCTACCGCTTACGTCCCTCGGTGTTTCTGCCTACCCACTCACATGATCTAAGTAGTAAACCTCCTTACGCTAACCATACCGTGTATAAAGTACTTGTAATCAAAGTAACATGTATTTCACCCCCGCAGTTAAGAAAACTGAAAACAGTTAGAGAAAAGGGGGACATGAACTCACAGTGAAGCGTCTCTACCAAGTATCTCCTGCTCACGCAGCTGTGCGACGACCTACAGGTGCTAATTTCTATTAGACGGACGGCCGTGCCTTAGCTTTATAGTTTAAGTCTTTGGGAAATAGTTAGACAACTATTTCGCGTTTACATTCTGTATATACTTGGTAGTTAATCTCCTTCCCAAGGATGGGGGATTCAATACATGTGCGTTCAAATTATGTCATTAAGTCTCACTTAATATGTATATATTTCCAATTTCACATAATTTTTCTCCAATAATACGTTGTTAAAATACGCGTTCATAAATATTTCCGTAAGTGCGTAAGTTACGTTTAACAATCGAGTGGTAATATAATTACCGATGTAACTTATATATTTATGGTGAAAGCGTTCGTATTATTTTGGAATCGTTAACGTTCGTAAATATTATTTTTACTCTAAAAATAATATTTATGTATTTTCACAAAATAATCATAAACAGTGTGCGAAAAATATATATTTATCACGTTAAATTTTGTGAAAATACCACCTCCGAATATTTAGTAAATAAAGTCATGGCGAAATTTATATTTTGAAAACATGTCCAAAAATAATTCTAACACTTGTAGTGTAAATAGTTCTAAGTGTTAGGTTGTTAGAAAAAATTTCGCCAGAGTTTCCTCTGTAACTGGAGGTGGCCACGCTTTCAAGCGTATCATTTTCTTTTACAAATCAAATCAACAATCTTCTCAACGTCATCAAACAATATTTCAACATTTTAACTAGTCAAAATATACAAATTGCATATATTACATGAACTTGTAGTTTTTCCGAAAATATGAGGTAAATCTCATTACCTTTAGTGGATCTTTATATAAATAAATCCGGTTTCGTAAAAGTCTTGTTTTTAGAGAAGTTCCGTCTTTACAACTTCTTGTCCATTTTTACAAAGATAGTTATTTTGTCGAAACTTGTGTTACACAAGTGTTTACACACTTGTGGGTTCTAAATATCATTCTTGTTATTGTGAGATCCGTCTTTTAGAAAACATGATTTCTTTAACGCTTGGTCCTTTGAAAATACCACTTGCAGATACGTAGATCTGCTAGTTTTAAACACTATTTTGCAAGTAAAAATACTTTTACACAAGTTCATGTTTCATGTGTGGTAGAGTTTCACCTTTTAACCCTTGTATCTTCTAACATAATCTTATGTCATGATCCAAGAACATGACTACATCGGGTTAAATGGTGATCCGAGCTACCACAATCATAGATCGGGTCTAAATAATCATACATTTCGAATACTACATCATTTACACAACTTATGTGCTATTAACCACCATTTTTAGTGTTTTAAGTAGACTTTAAAGCATCATCTTGCATGTTAACGAGTTCTATCCGATAAAAATCCTTTTAACCACTTTAGATTAGTTCAAGAAGGTGTTTTAGGCATTATACCTCTAGCTCGAGGCTAGGGAAGAATCTTGACGAAAATGGCGTGGATAAAAGCAAGATAAGGAGGTCCTTCGCGTTCCGTTTGCTCCAAGACTCCTTGTATACGACCCTTAACACTTGTATGATGTTGGAATGTGATGAAGGAAATCGAAAGTATGGTGGATGTATGAGGGGATGTTCGGCCGAAGCTAGGTAGAGAGGGAGAGAGAGTTGTGACTTGGTGTATTGTGAGATGAATGATCATATGTGTTAATCTTCTAACTTATAGACAAATCACAAGTGCATTACCCAATGGGTGTTATGTCTTTAGGATATTAAACATTGAAGATTATAATAATCAAGCAAGGTACAAGGTATGTCCCCTTGGGGACGGTTTTGGTTAAGGGGGGGGGGGTAGTTCGGTTCCATTTCAACTAATCATTAAGCATTAGTTAGATAACTAGGTTAAGTTAAGTGTTTAACTTAGTTACTAAAGTGTAGTGTGTTACAACGGGTGTTAGGGTATTCAGGGACCCTAACTGGCTCAGAGAAAGATAAATAGTGAAAATAACAATATTTTCATGTTCCGGGTGTAGTCCGGTTGTTTGGTTGGATACTAATCCGTTAAAGCGTTAACAAGGCTTTAAAGTGTCGTTATTACTCTTTTTAGTGACACAGCTTATTCCTGACACTTTGGAAAGTGTCTAGTGTTATTTTTCTCATGTTTTGGCACTTTATTAGTTAGCTAAAAGCTGAATTATTTTGTAAAGTGCTGAGTTTTGTACTTAGAGTACGTTTTAGGCACATCCAGTCCTAGTGACTTATCCCTAGAGACGCAGTTCCACAACCCTTGTATCCCTACACTCACCACTAGTGTAGCAAAATATCTCAGGCTCTTACAGGCCTTAGAGGCAGTGTTTGCCTGATGCTGGCTTTATCAGCATGTTCAATAGGTTATCCGCTATTGTGCTACTGTGCTTTTTGTGCATCATGTTTGTCACTAAGGTTCCGTATGTAAATAATGTAGTGACGATAAGTAAAGTATGATGCAAGTAAGTACATGTATCAGATATCAAGTAGCAGTTCATCAGCTAGTTCAAACAAGCGCAGTAATTAAGCAGTAATTAATCATTAATTAAGTCGTACGGATACCTGGTTTAGTGCGGGTTGTCACACGAAATCAATTACACAAGCTCTAAGCATGTCTTCCATCGTCTGAATTGTTCTTTCGCTTTGTCCATCCGTTTGAGGATGATAAGCTGTGCTCAATTTTAACTTGATTCTCATTGCCTTTTGGAAACTTGACCAAAAATGAGAGGTAAATCGACTATCCCTATCAGAAACAATTGATAAAGGAATTCCATATAAAGAAACAATTTCATTTACATATAATTTGGCTAGTTGTTCCATACTGAAAGTTTCTTTCATTGGTAGGAAATGAGCTGACTTGGTTAGCCTATCTACAATCACCCAGATTGTATCATTTCCTTTCTTTGTTTTGGGTAATTTAGTAACAAAATCCATTGTTATCAATTCTCATTTCCACACTGGCATTTCTAACTGTTGTAGCAATCCTGAGGGTTTCTAGTGTTCAGCTTTAACTTGTGAACATGTTAAACATTTAGAAACATAGGCTGCTATGTCCTTTTTCATTCCTATCCACCAGAAATTTTTCCTTAAATCCTGGTACATTTTATCATTTGCTGGATGCATTGTATACTTAGATTTATGGGCTTCTTCTAATATACGATGACGTAGGTTTCCTAATTTAGGTATCCACATTCTCTTTTCATGGAATCTTCAAATTCCATTTGTTCCTTGTTCTAACTCTTTTAACATACCTTTTAATTTTTCAGTATCATCCTTGATTACTGATTCTTGTGCTTCTCTTATCTGATCATTTAAATCTACTTGTAGATTTAATTTAAGAGAACGTACCCTTTTTGGCTTTTCATGATACTTTCGGCTTAAAGCATCTGCTACTACATTTGCTTTTCCTTCATGATACTGGATATCACAATCATAATCACTTAGCATCTCCATCCAGCGTCTCTGTCTCATATTTAACTCCTTTTGATTGAAAATATACCTTAAACTCTTATGATCAGTGAATATGGTAAACTTACTACCATAAAGGTAATGTCTCCAAATCTTAAGAGCAAAAATTATAGCTCCAAATTCTAGATCATGGGTTGAATAATTCTCTTCATGATTTTTAAGTTGTCTAGAGGCGTAAGCTATAACCTTTTAACGTTGCATTAACACACATCCATAACCTAACTTAGAAGCGTCACAATAGACTACAAAGTCTTCAGCTCCTTCTGGTAATGCTAGTGTATGGGCTAATTTATGCTTAAGAATTCTAAATGCTTCTTCTTGTTTTAATCCCCATTCAAACTTAACAGATTTACAGGTTAGCTTAGTTAAGGGAATGGCTATTCTAGAAAAATCTTGAATAAATCTTCTATAATAACCGGCCAATCCTAAGAATCTTCTAACCTCGGTTGGTGACTCAGGGGTTTTCCATTTAGTAATTGCCTCGATCTTTGTTGGATCCACATGAATTCCTTCATGGTTGACTAGGTGTCCGAGAAACTGTACCTGTTCTAACCAAAATTCACACTCAGAAAATTTAGCATAAAGCTTTTCCTTTCTTAATAAGCTTAAAAGTGCGTGCAAATGCTTTGCATGATCCTTTTTATTCTTAGAGTAAATGAGAATATCATCTATAAAGACGATTATGAATTTATCCAAATATGGCTTACATATTCGGTTCATCATGTCCATAAATGCAGCTGGGGCATTGGTTAAACCAAATGGCATGACAGTAAATTCATAATGGCCATACCTTGTTCTGAATGCGGTTTTAGGAATGTCCTCTTCCTGTACCTTTAATTGATGATATCCTGACCTTAAATCGATTTTAGAGAAAAATCGAGCTCCTTGCAGTTGATCAAACAGATCATCGATTCTCGGTAATGGGTACCGGTTCTTAATCGTAACCTTGTTTAATTCACGGTAGTCAATGCACATACGCATTGATCCGTCTTTCTTTTTAACAAACAGTATCGGCGCTCCCCATGGTGACGAACTTGGTTGTATGAATCCTTTTTCTAGCAATTCGTCCAATTGTTTCTTCAATTCTTGCATTTCTGCAGGTGCCAAACGGTAAGGTGCTTTGGCAATCGGTGTCGTTCCTGGTATTAAATGAATCCTGAATTCAACTTCCCTATCTGGAGGTTGCCCTGGCAATTCTTCTGGAAATACATCTGAAAACTGAGATACTACTGGAATATCTTTTAGTTCTTTTTCTTTAGTGTTAGTGATTATGGAAATCAAATACACTATAGAACCTTTTTCTTATGTCACTTGCAGTTTTCATCACAGAGATGAATTTTGTAGTTCTAGATGGTTTATCTCCTTTAATTATGATCGTTTTACCTTTTGGTGAATTTACTTGAATTGACTTTTGATCACATAAAATACTGGCTTTATTGGCTATTAACCAATCCAATCCTAAAACAACATCGAATCCTGCCAGATTCATGGGATAAAGATCTGCAATAAATTTCTGATTTAAAATTTCTATGCTTGCTCCCTGCAAGATTTCAGAAATTCTAATGGTTTCTCCATTAGCTGTTTCTACTAAGCATTCTTGTGGTAGTTTAGTTAATGATTGATTTAGAAGTTTGCAAAATGATGTATTAATAAAACTTTGGTTTGCACCAGAGTCAAATAATACTTTAGCAAAAATATCATTAACTAAAAACGTACCAGCTATGACATCTGGAATCATCTTGGCTTCATCTGCAGTTAGAACAAATGCTCTAGTATTTTGAGTATTCTTGTAATTTGTAGCTGGAGCTAATTTTGGGCAATTAAGCTTAATATGACCTTGTTCTCCGCAGTTGTAACATATCCTGTTATTAGCTTTCTTCCTGCAATTTTCTTCCTTGTGTCCCGATATTTTGCAAAAGTTACAGTATATGGAGCATCTTCCTGAATGCTTTCTTTTGCAATTCTTACAGTAAGGTGCAGAGGTAGAACCTATATTTTTCCCACGATTAGAATTTCTAGAACGAAATTCTTGTGTGAGCTTCTGGGTTAGGTTCCTCCTTTGATCCTCTTCTCGGGTACGGATTAACTCATCTGTCAAGGTATTGGCTAGTTCTACAGCTTCTTCTATAGTTTGAGGTCTAGCTGCCTTGACTACGTGTCTAATCTCTCCAATTAATCCCCAAATATAACGGGAGATTAACACTGGTTCTGGTGAAGCAAGAGTTGGCACTATTCTAGCATATTCGAAGAATATTTTAGTGTATCCCTTACTATCCACACCAGTCATCCTAAGGTTTAGGAATTTGTTTGCTATCTGTTCCTTTTCATTGGGTGGGCATAATTTCCTTTCTACCTTGTTTTTAAATTCTTCCCATTCCATATTGTAAGTTCTATCACTTCCTCTTGATTGGAGGATAGTGTTCCACCATTCTAGTGCTGAATTCTTAAACAGATTAGAAGCAAACAATATCTTATCTTCTTCAGCACACTTGCTTATCCTTAAGACTGCCTCAGTCTTCTCTATCCAGCGTAGGGTTGCAATGGCCCCTTCGTTGCCCGAGAATTCCATTGGTTTACAAGACCAGAATTCTTTATAAGAACAACCGTAAGACACGGTTCTTCTCCTTTTGGGAATGGGCATTTGAAGTAAAGGTCCATTGTTTACACTGTTTTCGGGTTCGATGGGTCGCTTACTGCTATGCTTACTTTTATTATTCACTTCTTGAATAGTTTGAATAATAAATGGCATGGCATCTATGATTCCTTGTGCCACTATATGTTGAACAACACTATTATCCATTTGGTTTCCATTGTTATTGATGCTTGGATTCTCATTAACCACGTTAATGTTACTCTGGTTATCATTATTCAGATTTCCTTGATTTCCTTCATCGGCCATCTGAATTTTAAACATTTACCCGTATTAACATCACAAAAGAATAGTTAATATAGTTAATCACATGATCCGCATTTTTACCAAAAGCGTCGACCATTGCGACTTTTACTCTATTTCCATATACTATTACGCATCCATTACATACTAGTACTGAAATAAAAAAAAATTACAATACCAACAGAAATAGAATCACACTAATAGTAATATGCATCCGTACACACATATTTTATTTTATTTTTTTATTTTATTATATTATTATTACTATTACTAGTACCATCTCCTCCATCACATCACGGATATGGATTTATCCAAAAATCCATATTGCGCTCATCGTATTTCCATACGAGACGCTCTCCCACCTGTCTCATTCTCTCACTGCTTTCTAAAATTTCCTCCCCAAAAGTCCTAAGTTCTTACACGTTTTCTGCACTCATTGGGGGTGCAGGTTCTAGGACTGGGTTCGGAATCTGGGGTGCGGGTTCCTGATATGGGGGTGAAAGTGCCTGAAATCGGTAAGGATTTGTGGTTGTGGGGCTACTAGTTGTTCCAGACTTGGGTCAGCAGCAGTTGTAGCTAGGATATGGAAATTGGCTAGGCTTCTATTAAGCATATCCTGCGTATGGGCATCTGTCTCTCGCTTAACAGCTGCTAAAACTCTTTGCTGTTGCAACTTTCGCATTCTTTTCCTACGTGCAAAAGCTTCCTTACTGAACCATCCTCATTTCTTATGAGGGAATGGCTCTTCTGACTGAGCTTTAAAGGCAAACATCCCTTCTTCCTGATCAGCAGAATACCCAGAAAGGGCAGGCTGTGATGAGGTACCTTCACTCCTAGGTGAATCAGACAACTGGCGACACATGTCTGAGGGTCCTTGATCACTCATACTGTAAACTAACAAATAGTCAAATAACACATAACAAATAATTACAGTTATGCACGTATTTCCGTAATTTATTTCCTAACACGAAATTTAAAATTTAAGTGTCAGCATAACACTTCTTTGGCTCAGACCAGTGGCTAGGCTCTGATACCACCTCCTGTCGCAACCCCCGATCCCTTATCTGTCCCGGGAACGGGCGGACGCGAACTCAGATTTGCGGTGGTATCAGTTGGTTAAATTGGCAGCGGAAATTACATCAGGACCGTAGTTAGGAAATGTTTATCAGAGTAAAACCACCATATTTGATATTCATAAACACATGGGTAAAACCCAAGTTTCTTATTACAATACATTTATAGGGATAAACCCTATTTTATTGAATTTAAAAAACGTCTTTTAGGTAACTTTTATAGCCACATTTTTCCCAAGCCTTCAGTGCTCTCCAGGTGGCTTTTTACTAATTGGCTGTCACATTGTGTTACCTGAAACGCGTTTTAAAAACATTTGTCAGTGGGAAATACTGGTGAGTGAATCCCAGTTTAATCAAGAAATATTTTATCAATTAAAACAGTATTGAGAGCGATCACATTGTTTATTTCTACACAATTACTCATTCAGTACTGTCAATCCTGACTTGTGGGTCATATTACACATTGGCTAACTCGTCGTCCAATGGTAACGTACTGTCATCCCCGACTTACTACTCACAGTGTAGTAAATTTTGTATACAAAACCCCAACATACCGGCAGTAATTGAAGAACTACAAAGACTCAATCACCGCTTAATCATATTGTAAAATAATTAAGGTTTTGTAAAACATTCCAAAAAGGTTAACAAAAAGAGGATAAACTCACATTGCTATCTTAGACTTCGTGTAAGGGTTTCCTGGATATAATCTATAATTTATACAAATGTACATTGGTTAGTATCATAACCCTTTGAAAATATTAATGATACCCTCCCCGAGACAGCATTCCAACAACTACGTCGGGCAGAACCACGACAGTTGTTACGGAACCCTAAATCAATCGGGCATCGTATCTACTATGAAACTGGGGTTATAATACTTACAACGGAGCAGAACCTTGCTAATTAGGGGGTATTATACTTGAAAATTATGCCTAATATCAGAGATTTCGAGATTGAGAAACAGAAATGAGCGAGTTGAAATGAAATCCCGAGGCCTTCTTATATAGGGCTGAAATCTGGTCCTCTCACGGCCCGCGTAAGAGTAGGCAAAGCCTTACGCGGCCCGCATCAACCCTGGGTCAACGAGTTGCTTAGCTGGGTCAGCATGTAGGTCCGCCGGGTGTTAGGCCACGTGGCCGCACCGGGCTGCGCCACATCTTGGTCTCACGCGGCCCGCGTAAGTGTTAAGGTTAGCTTACGCGGCCCGCCTTAACTTAAGATTCACCGAATTCAGCTTTGAGCCTTGATACCGCCCGCGTAAGGTTGAGGTGGGGTCCTACGCGGCCCGCCTCAACTTATATTTTCAGTTTTATTTATTTTAAATATTATTTAATATATTTCGGGCTCGGTTTTCACATACGGGGTGTATTTAAAGACATATTAGGAGATTTAAAAATATAATGGGGTGTCGGAAATATTATGAGGGTCTTGGTTTTACTGAGGGTTGTTACATTGGGATTCCTGGTTCGAATAACGACATCAACGTTCTACAAAATTCTGAGGTTTTTGACGATGTTATAAAAGGGATCGGTCCTGATACGAGGTTTACAGTTTCGGGAGTGGAGTACAGACGCGGGTATTATCTTGCCGATGGAATATACCCACAATACTCTACAATAGTTAAAACGGTTAGGCATCCTGCAGATGAAAAAAGAAAGAAATTTGCCAAGTTTCAAGAAGTGGCTAGAAAAGATATTGAACGGTGTTTTGGGGTTCTCCAACAAAGAAGACATATTATTGAAAACCCAGCACGCGCTTTTACACCCAAAACGCTGCGATACTGTATGTATGTTTGTATTCTGCTGCATAACATGATCCTCGAAGACGAAGGACATGCAATTTGTGAGTATGACGAGAACGCGGTGAAGGAGAATAATGTTCCGGTTAGCGGAGAACAATAAGATTTGAATAGGTTCTCGTTACATAACGATTTCACACATGCCAATCTTCAATCGGACTTGATCGATCACATTTGGAGTCTCGGAGAAAACAACACGTAGTTTTTTTATTTATTTATAACTTTAGGCTTTTTTTTAATTTAAGTTTAGGTTTTTTTTAATGTAATTTTAGGTTTTTTTTATGTTACTTTAGGTTGTTTTTTTAATGTAGCTTTAGGATTTTTATTTAAATGTAACTTTAAGTTTTTATTTAAATGTAACTTTTTTTATTTTTATTTACTTTGTTTTAATTAATATGGCAAAAAAATAATAATAAAAAAATGGGGGAGGAGCATCCACCACACCCTTGGATAGTCTCCAAAGGGATGGTCCTCCTCCTATGCTTATGTGGCACTTATGTGGAGGATATAGTCCCTTTAGAGACTATCCTCCCCATACCCAATGGTCTTAAATCTTCCATTTAGTTTCTTCATTAATGATAAAAAGTCAAAGTAACATGTAAATGAACTATGACCACCACAGAGGTACTCCCTACAGATGACATTTATTGTCAGAAAAATTGGTACTCTGGTCATTGCTTTTTGTACAACTGTTGAGTTTGGATTGACTTTCTTGTTCAACTATTTGGTCAGACGAAGACACTTGAATTTCGAACAAAAACAGAAATTTACCTTTATTGGGACCAAAGATCCAACTAAGATTACTAAGGGTGAAGGGAGTGGTGCGGGAAACCACTCGGCAAAGGAGAAAGCCGAGCGGTAACACCGCCGCCCTCCCTTGTTTACCGCGCGCCAAACAACATTATCGGTATGATATCACCGATCGACAAAGGAGAAGAGGACAAACACTTTTCAACAAAGGAGAAGAGGACAAAAAAACAAAAAAAAAAGTTTGCCACTTTCAACTGTCTAAACCATTGCCAACACTTTTCAGCAAAGTTTAAACTTTTTCTCCTCTCTGACGTGGCACTCTCTGATTGGTCCATTTTAAAGTTTGCCACTTTCACCTGTTTAACCACTCCCTTCACCCTAAGTACAAGCATATGAAACCATGAAACTAACATGACAGACCAACATATGAGACCAGTCTTTCAAATAGCTTTGATGAAGCAGACCTGGTAACGAATAAGCAGCAGCTTGTAGTCCAGCCTTTGTAGCCTCAAAATCAGGTTGAACATAAGCTCTGAGTTGTTCCTCACTCACCTTAGTAACCAAGTCGTTTACACCATACAATTTGTGATCCCCTTTGTGTACTCTATTACTTATGAGCATCAAAATATTGACTGACTCAATAATAGTCTGGCACATCTAAAAGTGTTCGAATAGAAGTCATAATAGTAAGAAAGATGATTACGTTCATGTTATCCCCGCTTTCCATCAGATGGAGCCTTGAAGAGCATGCGACCAAAAGGAGTAAACTGATCAGCAAAAAAATCTTCAGTAGGATGCCAAGTTCATCTAACAAAAAAGAGTAAATATCATGAAAACTACACGAACTAATCTACCTGAAGAGGTAACTCGTATTTTGAATTGAGAAGAGTGTAGCATATTATCTTTTTCAGTCTTCTCCCATAAGTGGCCTGCAGATTCATGAATCAGTGATAATGTGAATATTAGGGTGTTTATAAAGCGTTGAAACCGATTGAACTGCCAAAACTGAAAGTTTTGATCTTAAAGTTTTGATCATAATTGACAGACTCATTTATAAACTCCTTGATCAAATTCTCCTTTAAAGAGATCCAATGATCTAGAATGTATAAATATAAATAAGTTAAAAGAAATTCTCCTTTGGCCAAATTCTCATTTATAATCAAGCAACTCTCCTTTGACCATGACCATCGTTTTTTGTGCACTCGGATGCGTTTGGGATGTAACCTATTGCAAGTTCCATAGCTCTCGGATGTGTTTTTTGTGCATTACCACCAGCAATGAAGCTGGAGCAATAATGGTGACTCTCAATAAAGAACAACAAACCACGTGGTGTACTTGAACCTGTAGATTCGATGCGACCAACAGTAGTCTGAATCACAACCACTTTTTGCCGCGTTGGGCTTGCAAAAACTATATACAGAAACGTTGTATTTCTGATCAGTAAATTGAGTATTTTGGTTGACTTAGTTGGACAATCAAATGAATCCGAATCAAACAAACTCATAACGAAATTGGACATATAAAACAACAATTTTTCTTAATGTGATGTACCATATTCTAGCATCGCCATCTTTGCTACGGGTGAGAAAGCGACGACATGGCGAACTGAGGTGTACCGGTTCCCAAGATATACAAGTAATCCATTTCTGTTAAACCAAGCGGCTCAACGACAACAGAAGCCAAGTGCAGCAGGAGCCGCCTTGCAAGAGCAACACCGTCACCAAGATATTGTCCGCTTTGGACAGCAGAGCCACCAGCGACTCAACTGCCCTCACGGGTTTAAAACGCGTCCAGAGAGGAGAGGAGTGCACCTCCTTATAAGGGAGGTAGCATTTCCATCTCCAACCGATGTGGGATTGGGGTATAAGAAGGTTACCCCAACAACCCCCCCCCCACATCGGTACGGTGCCTGGCTCTGATACCAGTTAAACCAAGCGGCTCAACGACAACAGAAGCCAAGTGCAGCAGGAGCCGCCTTGCAAGAGCAACACCGTCACCAAGATATTTGTAACACCCCAAAACCCGAATGTTTATATTTGTTAAATGTTCTAATATGGTACATCAAGAAATAAATAACTAGGTTATTTTTCCTAGTTAAAAGTATGGTAGAAACAAATAAGGAATGAAAGTTGTGTCAATTCTAATTAGTGACAAAACTTGAGGGACCAAAAAGGTTAGAATGGAAAGATGGGTTTTATTTATGAAAATCAACACACACAAACACACACATTCGTGTGTTCTAGAAATGAGCAGGAGCTCTCATGAGAGCTCAAGAAACCCTAAATGTGAAGGATCATCAAATTGAAGGGCAAATCAAGGTCTAAATTCATGAATGAACACGGATTAATGATCACCTTCTCATGGGGATCGTAAGGTATGTCTTAAAAGTTAGATTGGTGATCTTTCACGAAGTGGGTTATGATGTAAATTGCGAAATTGTATGAAATTGAGAATGAGTATGTGTTAGAATGGTGATATAGAACATGGATTATGCATGGTTTAAGTTAATTTGATGTTTAGAGATGAAACCCGTTGATTATGGTGATGATGACTACTTGAATGAATCATCCATGTCTAAATTCTTGCTTAATGTTGATGTATTTTGATATGTATGGTAGATTCTTGTTAGAGGAATTGAAAGAAATGTGATACTAGTATGTTTGATGTTTATGCATATATGATTCATGTTGATTAGAAGGACGAAATTGATGAATTATGTATGAGATTAGAAGGATATGCATGAACTAGTTGTACACTATGCTTAGGAGGTAGTACACACATCAAAAGCATGAAGAAATTATGAAGAACTTAAGATTAGATCACTTGTAAGTGATTAACAAAGTAGTTATGAAGTGGGTTTTAGATTATGTAATGTAAATTGATGATTTACTTATGTTAATAATGTTTGGAATCATACATGTGTGTGAATGTTTAAAGAAATCGGATAAGAAATGATAGATTAGCATGTTATAAGGTTGAATGATAAATTCCATGTAAGATCCGTGTAATGAAAAGGCTGTGATGAATAATGAATAAGCTAACTATCCTGAGAATGATATATGATAGTTGATGCTTGATAAGTGATATGGAAGCTTGGAAAAGAAGCTGGTCAAACGGGACTAATGCGCACGGGAAGCATGTTCGGATGCTAGGTAAGTAAAACTTACACCCCTTTTTGTAGAATATCTATTTATTGTATAGATTACGAACATGGTAAGTAAATATGTGAATTATGATGTTCCGACAAGTTTTGGTATGGGTCAGAACATGTGGTTATGTTAAGAAACTAAGTTTGATGGTTAAAAAGGGGAAAAAGGGTATTATGGTAATTTTGGTTACGAGTTAACGAATGGAATAAGTTATATGTTGGGATAAGGAATAATAAAAATCCCACGAGGTTAAAATGGACTTTTAGATATAACGGGTCAAATGGTGAAGATATCACCATTTGGCGATATTGACTAACGAAGTGTTTGTCAAGTATTATGAATTCACAGAATGATTAGCGAAAGGACATGCATTGCTATTAATTAGCAATTTAGTGGATGAAGTATTAAAACGGGTCATAGTTTTGATCCGAGCCAGGTATGTGCGATTAGAGTTGTGGTTAAGTTGTGGGATTGGGTAAATGTGTAAGGAAGTCCTTTGTTGTAAAGGATGGAACAAAGTTGACGAAAACGCCCTTGATGGGTAAATCGGGCAAACGGTCTTAAAAGTTGTTAGAAACAAGCTATTTGATTAAGTTAATGTTTTGGAAAAGTAGGAAAGCGAGAAGTATGATTTTCGTAAGTCAAAGACCTTAAAATGCGCAAATACCCTTAACGGGTCAAAATAGGTAAATGAGTAGAAAGGGGTTAAAAGATGTATGAAAGACCGTAAATTGAACCTTATGTGATAGACGAAAGTGAAATTATAAGGTTCATATGGAATTAAGGTCAAACAAACATGTTATGTAGATAAATGCAAGAACGGGTCAAAGTTTTGGTAAAAGGGTAGTAAGCCGAAGGCTTGAAGGTCCTAAATTTCGGTAGCCCAAATATTGGATTTTCACTCCATGTGATGGAGAATTAAATTACGGTCACGTAGGAAAAAGAATCGGGTAAAACGGATCAAAAACGAGAGAGTTATGCTCGTTTCCGTGAAATCGAGTCGTGCTGAGAATCATACAGCACCAGCTGCAACTTTCTGTCAAAACTAGGCAGTAGCGTAGCGCTACTGCCAAGGCCCTAGGCAGTAGCGCTACGCGACGGTGGTCAATTTCGCGAAAATCGTTTATTTTAACTGTTGATGCATTGCGAACCCGTCTGGACCGTTTTTAAACGCGTATAAGCTAAGAATGATTAGTTTATTCCTTGTTTTAGGGAAAGTAGATACGTATGAAGGTATGTATGTATGTATGAATATAAGTGGTATGAATGAAAGAATGTATGTATGTATGTATGCAAGTAGGTATATATGAGCGTATACACGTATGTAGGCATGCGTGAAGATAAGGAATGTATGTATGTATGTATGTATGTATGTATGTATGTATGTATGTATGTATGTATGTATGTATGTATGTATGTATGTATGTATGTATGTATGTATGTATGTATGTAGGTAGTATGTGTATGTATATATATATCCAAGTGGGTATGTATGAATGTATGCACGTATGTAGGGTTATGTGAAGGCATGTAATAAGTATGTAAGTAGGCATGTACGCATGTATGTATGTAGGTATGCACGTATGTAGGCACGTACGTATGAATGTAGGTACGTATGTATGTAAGTAGTTATGTGTGAACGGATGCATATATGTAAGTATGTATGAAAGTATATACGCATGTATTCAATGAAATTGAGTATTGACGTTAATAATAGCGTGCCTTGTGAACGAAGTGTAACGCAGGTACAACAAGAAAGTCTCGCTACAGATTGTATGATCAGATGGAAAGCTGGGATGTAAAGAGTTAACGGAATGAAAAGTAAACGTGAATAAATCGTGTATGTTTATAATGCATACTAATGTTATGAATTTTATGTGGTAAGCGCAGGTAGTACGAATCATGAGGATCATCAAGGAATAAAGATCGAGGATCGAGTCATTAGAGAGATTGTACGGGAACGTTGATGTATATAATGTAGTAAACATAAGCTATGTTTTTACTTAGTAAATAAGTCGAATGATGGATTTATGTGAAAGAGTTATGTTAAAGTTAAATTTTAAATAAGTTAAGGTATTTATAATGAAAGAAATTTTAGACATGAACTTCCGCTGCGACTTTTGGTTAAATGTGAATTAGGGTCTTACAATATTGTCCGCTTTGGACAGCAGAGCCACCAGCGACTCAACTGCCCTCACGGGTTTAAAACGCGTCCAGAGAGGAGAGGAGTGCACCTCCTTATAAGGGAGGTAGCATTTCCATCTCCAACCGATGTGGGATTGGGGTATAAGAAGGTTACCCCAACAATCCCCCCCCACATCGGTACGGTGCCTGGCTCTGATACCAGTTAAACCAAGCGGCTCAACGACAACAGAAGCCAAGTGCAGCAGGAGCCGCCTTGCAAGAGCAACACCGTCACCAAGATATTGTCCGCTTTGGACAGCAGAGCCACCAGCGACTCAACTGCCCTCACGGGTTTAAAACACGTCCAAAGAGGAGAGGAGTGCACCTCCTTATAAGGGAGGTAGCATTTCCATCTCCAACCGATGTGGGATTGGGGTATAAGAAGGTTACCCCAACAATTTCTTGTGGCCCTACAATATTGTAAATTTTATACATCAGTCCCCCGAAAAACATATTCATGCTCTTCATACACAAACCACACTTTTAAATAGCTAAATAGATCATAAGGGTGGAGGGTATGGTTAATCACTCTAGGGTGATTGAGTGAAATCCTACCCAATAATATTATGCCATGTCAACTCCCTATTCCACTCCGCATTTTGTACTCAATCAGGGGGTATGGTTAATCACCCTAGGGTGTTTGAGTTATATATTTTTTGATTGGTTTCTCTCTCCTGTCTCTCTCTCTCCTCCATCACCCTTCTCCATCATTCGGTGACTTTACACCGATTTTGCTCACCTCTCTCCAACTCACCGATCATGTTCATCAAGTGGGTATAGTCACCGATCGGTGACTCCCACTCCCCGCACCACTCACCGAGCATTATACCCCCTACCCTAATCCAAACAATTACAACTTCGAGGTGAGGCCTAGCCAAACTGCCTTGAATGCAGCACAACTGATAGGAATCGTATGTTAGTTTTTTCACTTAAATAGTATTTTGCAATTGTGGGATGGGGTATATGTAACTTTTACCTTTTATAAATAAAGAGCACTAGTGACTTGGGGAATGGGGAATGGAATTGGTTAGTTGTTAGGCTCATTGCCATGTGCATGAGAAGGGCATAGCCCAGGGACCACTTGTGGTTGTTATCCTTGTAGATCCTTGTGATCAAATCTTTCAATTTAATACAATTAACATCATTCGATTTCACCATCTTTGTTATACATAATTCAAACCCTATCATTGGTCCGACCTGCCTACTATGCTCTCAATTCATCTTCAATTTCATGTTGGTTCCTCAAATTAGCGTCTCAAATCAGATTCAACTTCCTCCTCTATTGCAATTGCAACTTCGCTATTCTTCTTCTGTTCATCCTAGTTCCTCCCAGACCTAACTGTTCTTCTATTGCTACATCTGCTCCTTCCTTCGGTCTCCATTTTTCATTCCAATTCGCTTTCCTTTGTTCTCTGCGATATGGTGTTGATCGGATCTGAATCCGATTTCTGATTTTCATTCCGACGGTCGCTTCATTTTTTTGGTTGTCATCCTCATCCTCAATTGTTGAGCCTATCTCCTTTGCCGATTTAGTTTCCATTTTATTCACAATTTCTCTTCTCAAATCCGTTATGGTGAACCACACGGCTAAAATAGAGGCACATGAGCTACAGATTCAACAATTAAAAACTGATGTCACCGAAATCAAAACTGTGTTGCAATCGTTGGTAGCGTCTCAAGCTGAGACGAGCGATTTTCAGAAAACTGTGATGGCATGGATGAAACAGCAGGAGAAACGGCCATCGATAGGTTTCTCCGGTACAGTGTCTGGTTCGGGGGAGGTTTTAAATTCGTCGGGATCAAAATCGGATTCTTTGGGTGATACTCCGCTGCTTCCCTGGGCAGTTAAAAAGGTCAAACTGCCTGAATTCGTCGGGATCAAAATCGGATTCTTTGGGTGATACTGATAGGAATCGTATGTTAGTTTTTTCACTTAAATAGTATTTTGCAATTGTGGGAGGGGGTATATGTCACTTTTACCTTTTATAAATAAAGAGCACTAGTGACTTGGGGAAGGGGAAATAGAATTGGTTAGTTGTTAGGCTCATTGCCATGTGCATGAAAAGGGCATAGCCCTGGGACCACTTGTGGTTGTTATCCTTGTAGATCCTTGTGATCAAATCTTTCAATTTAATACAATTAGCATCATTCGATTTCATCATCTTTGTTATACACAATTCAAATCCTATCAACAACGCATTCAATCGGAAAAAACTGGGCCGTACCAGTTAAAAAATATGTTAGAACCGGTCGGTAACAACTAAAATACGTCTGAAACTGCCTGGAATACACATGCGCCTTGGTTGTCTCGGGCATAGGATTTGAGACCGAGCCCCCGGTGCATCATCATAAGTAGGATCTACGCCCGTAGCACCAGGCTGGTTGTACAACAACTGTCCAAGCTTCATAAATTCTTGGTTAAGAGTAGCCATGGCGTCTTTAATGGCCTATGTTGACCCACCAGATATGGCTTCCTTGTGCAATCCAAGTTTCTCTTCGACTTTCTCTTTAACTGGGAACCTGTTCTCCCAATTCTGTTTGTCATTTACCCATGATTAAATTGTCACAAAATTATTTACTACAAAAATATAGCACACTTTAAGATATCTAAAAGTAACAAAACAGTAAATAATAAGAAAAAAATGGATACCTTTAATGAAAAACCTTGCTACACTTTGTTTAATAAAAAAAAATTAAAAAAAAAATCAAAAAAATCAAAAAGTAAAAAATTTAAAAATAAAAAAAAATCAAAAAAATAAAAGTTTGATTAGTGTTCTCTCCGAATGGCAGGTTATCAAAAATGGCTTTCTTTCGCATCCCTTGCTTCCTGAATTACCTTGAGCTGATCTTTGAAAAATTCCTCTTGGGAATCCATCTAATAAAAATGGCATAAGATAAAAAAAAATATGTAAAACTACAGAAAAAAATAGTAAATTTCATAGCAATATTTAACAAAATTACCGCTTCCTTGTTCTGTTCATGATACAGGTGCTTCGGTAACAATTTTTTTGAGTTGTTCGAAGGCGGATTGAGCGGACTCGGACCAAGCAAACTTACTACTTTTGAGGCACCCGGTGATTGGAGCAACAACGGTACTGAAATCACGTATAAACCGCCTATAGAATGAAGCAATGCCATGAAAACTACGAACCTCCCGCAAAGAAGTTGGCGTGGGCCAAGTTGTGATTGCCGAAACTTTGCTATCATCCATACGAATACCATCGCCCGATATTAAATAGCCCAAAAAAAGAACTTCTGTTGTCATGAAGTGGCACTTTTTGTGATTGGCAAACAACTTTTGTTCTCGCAAAACCAAGAAGATGTTGCGTAAGTGGGTAATGTGTTCTGCCTCATCCCAACAAAAAATTCAGATGTCATCGAAATAAACGACGACACATTTACCAATGAAAGTCTTGAAAATGTGGTTCATGAGGCGCATGAACATGCTCAGAGCATTAGATAAGCCGAACGGCATGACCATCCATTCGTAATGACCATCCCGTGTTTTAAAAGCCGTTTTCCATTCATCTCCCGGACGCATTCGGATTTGGTGATAGCCACCGCGTAAATCAATCTTGGAAAAAATACGGGCCCCATGTAAGTGGTCTAACTGGGAATGGGAAAATGATATTTGATTGTGATTTTGTTCACAGCACGACTGTCAATACACATCCTGAAGGCGCCCCCGGGTTTTGGGACGAGCAGTGCGGGAACAGCGCAGGGGCTCATACTCTCCTGGATGAGACCCTTGTCTAACAGTTCATTGACTTGACGTTGTGTAGGTCCATTTTTCTCGGAGGATCCGATACGAAAACCTATTCCCTGTTTATCACAAACACGATCGCGGGTACGGAATCCCCGTGACGGTGCAAACCAAACACAATGTAAAACACACACGCGTAACCAAAGATTCAATATCTATTGATTAGGGAGGAGTACAACCACAAACATATACAAACAATGTTTTATAGACTCTCTCAAGTCTCTCTGTTCTTACTCATAGAGTTTCACAGTGGTCTCATCACTAAACTGATAAACAACTGAGCTATTTATACTGACCAACGACGAAAACACATATGACGAAAACCATGTGTGACGAAATCAGGGATTTCGCCACACACACATAATGACGAAAACAAGGGATTTCGCCATATCAATATTGACGAAATCACAAACATAACAGATTTCGTCATGCATGGCTTTGAGAATTTCATTGACATCATCATGACATCACTAAGGTGATGTCATGGTGATGTGTCGGCGGGACTGGTCGGCGGCTCTCCGTGCTTCGCGTGTCGATCTCTGGGGCGCACGACTGAGGAATGTCGCGACGTCGGACTTGATCCGGACCTAACCGTGTCGAACCGAACCGAACCGAGTC
The DNA here is from genome assembly GCA_030545235.1 of Helianthus tuberosus. Lineage (NCBI taxonomy): Eukaryota > Viridiplantae > Streptophyta > Magnoliopsida > Asterales > Asteraceae > Helianthus > Helianthus tuberosus. The sequence goes on along the minus strand of JARYGA010011572.1, from coordinate 121,458 downwards.
GAGTCGCGTCCACATAAAGTGTACCAACAAACTCACCCTTGGACGCTACTCGTGATGGTTCGTTCTTCACATTGTCGGATCTTTAAAAGGTCTTCACGTGTCGCAAATATGGAGTGTATCAACTAACTCCCCCTTGAATGATGCTCGTGAATCTTTTGAACTTCAATACTTTAGATCCTTGTGGTGTTGATGAGGGGTCAGCGGCAGCTCTATCATCTTTATCCCTTGAGTGCCTCCACGTAGTGTCTTCATTCCAAAACTCGTTATCGAACACGTTCTCTTTGCCTTTAGCTTATTTGATTGTAGCATCTGCACATACAAGAAAGCTAAACGCGCAATGAGAACAAACGCTTGGAATATAGACAAATTAAACAAACGACACATATGAGATCAAATCTCAATCAAACACCGACTGACAACAATTTGAAAGTTTAGAAAATGATCAATTTTAATCTTTTAACTTTCAAAACTTGTTAACTTCGACAATTTATGAAGGTGCAATTGTTTTCCGGCTTACAATCAGGATTTTGGGTATGATAGACTCGAGTTCCAACATTGGTCAATCAAAAATAAACTAGAAGCAAAATCTTTTTGGCTTTTATAAAGTTTATATTAAAACACACCTAAAATCTTTTTGGTATTTTTTTCATTTTTCAAATGTAAAGACGGAAATCAATAAATAAACATATACAGAGATACAGAAACCGAAAGCAGTAAACAAATATTTACAGACATTCTTTTTGTGAGTTTCGAGGGTAAGAGAATCATATCAGTTTATGATCATGCCAAAACACTCTTGGTGTTCAATTAGTTAACATTTAGATAAGCATCCTATAACAATTATCGGTATTGTTGTCCACATAAGCTCAACTTATCAGATGTAATCATGTTTAGGGGATACGTTAAGGTATGATTTATACTTACCGACCGGTGTTCATCCACACATGACACATTCCCGTATCAAGGTATGCACGAGGGTTCATCTTACCGGTGAGTATACCGTTTATCATCCGTTTGACCGTATAAAAGATGTGAGAAACTCACTTATTTTGATTTGAAAACAAGCCCTATATGATAGAATCACTTATTGATGAGGAACTTGATTTTCATATGCATGAGGGCACAGGAGCAAGTCCGTGAACAGGTCAGTACATCGTACAGCGGAAAGACGAACTTGACTCCCGGATAAATGTGATATATTATCACTTATTTTGTTTGGACATGTGATTGTTGATCACTTATTGAGGTCGTATGCAATATGTACACGTATGCATGATATCATGGAAGATCTAGACATCGTCTCCGTTATAATTCGGTAAAAGAAACAACCATGATACCCAGATGATAAATAGCATAAAGACCACATATCTCAGAACCTCGGCAATCTCTCAAACGAAATTTCGGTACTAAGACCATATGCCAATGAGTGGTTCCCACCTGGTCTTCAGTCGATTTAAGTTTATATCACCCTGCACACTTTAAGATGATTGTGAGCCTACCGATACATCTTATATAGAGCTGCTTAACATTTTTCATTTTGCATTTCAGTTTAAAAAGGTTTAGACAGACCACTGATGTACTATCATTTTCTCTTTTGCTCACCAGGAAACTCATTTTTGTTTTTCTATTGTTTTTTAGTTTTGAAATTTTTCGATGTTTTTGAATTTTTTTCAAATTTGGAATTACTCCCCCTAAAATTAACAAACTTACAATAATTTTAAAAACACAAAGATATTTACAAAAACGATTTTCCTATGTCGGTTAACTCATGTTTTACCTCAATGCCGTTTACCAAAATTAATTTATTCAAAAAATATTTATCGAATTTTGGAAAAATCAGTTGGCACGTCGGTAAGCGGTGCGGACCATGACAACATTGACGAGTTTCATATTAAAAACAATCACGTGTGAGGTGATATTTGAGGTCAACGTGTCAGGTCAAAGAGTGCTGTACGAGATGATAATACTTCAAAAAGCAGCTTAAATATCGACAAGGATAGGAGAGATTAGAAATTCAAAACCGTATCCTGCAATTGCTTCGTGCATTGCCAGGAATCTGAGTGCTCTCCCAGACTGGATATCCACCAGGTGTGGATTTCAAAGTCGATCATTCAGCTACTTCAATTCACAGCAACAAGATCAGAAACCTCTGGGTCCGGCTGGTCTTCCACATTGCACCAGCAAAGGTCTTTGACTTTCTCTTTGAAAAGTAGTGTGCGGTTGTTCAATCCAAGCCAAGGCATCCGCACACCCGGTTGGTTTGTTCAACAAACACATTTTCTTCATCACACCGCGAAGAAATGTACACTGCACGTTCATCTTGTTAATTTTGAACATCAGACGTGCTGCAGGTGCGTACATTTTGATTGAATCTATCCTGGGGACCCGATTAAAGCCTTTAACAATCAAACTTTGGTATGATTTTCATTTTGTCGAAGGTTTTCAATTTCTTTCGACAGACAATTCTGTCTTCTTTTCTTTTTCTCTCCATCAAAGGCAACAATTTCTTTTGTCGCCGATCTTGTGCATGGACACTCCACTATCAACAATCTGATGACTATCGATAGTTCCTCCTGGAACATCCTGCACACTCACTCAGAGATTAGCTGGAGAGGGGGACCCACGCCTTCATTGACTTGGGTTGCCCCTGAGAATCAAGAAATGTAATTTCAATTTCTTGAAGGTCCTTAAATTGTAAGCCTCCTCCTGAATCCTCACCTGTTTTCGGTTTCCAAGTCTGTTTCCGTTTACCAGTTTGTGTATTATTTACAATTTCTGGTTTTAGCGGTTGTTGTGAACTTGGTTTCCTTTTAACATTTTCCAAGCCTTTTCGATCACCTTCACATTCTTACGTCGTTGTTTTGTTTCCTGTTCTTTAATAGTGCGTTTATCATGTTTTGGAGAAACAGGACGACGTTGTGAGTGACCGTGTTCAGAAGGGGTTCTTTCTACAAAATTTGGTTTCGGAGAGTTTGTGCAATTTCTGATAATGTGGCCAAACTCTCCGCATTTAAAGCACGATCTCCTTTCAACAAAAATAGGAGATTCTTTTCGATGACTTGACGTTGAACCTGTAGATCCAGAGGTACTAGCTTCACACCCGTTTGTGTGTTGGGTGTAATTTTTATCACTATTACGTTTCAAAATTTTGACCTTTTGAACAAACTCAGTGTTTGATTTATTTTCAAAAGTCTCCACCTTGTCAATACCCTTGGATGCTACAAATTTAACATCATTGTTTTTCTTCTTGAAACAAGCGCCTTTGGTCTCAACCTTCGGTTGTGAACCTTTAGAATTTTGAGCTCGTTGTTGTTGCTGTTTACCCTTAAAAGCGATAGGTTGTTGCTTCGTTGGTGATTTTTGATTTCCAAATTTTCTGCTAACTTCAGCTTTTGGAATCGGATCACATTGAGTTACAGAAACTCTCAGGATCGCTTTACCCAAAAACTTAGTTGTATTATCTTCAAACACTTTATCAATCAAGCATTGATTGACGTTTTTGATTGGAAAATCTTTGTCTGAATAAATTTTACTATCACCGACCAAAGTATACAACACGTTATCATTTTTAATGGTAGACACTGTTTCAGTGATATGATCTATCTCTTGTTTAGCACCAGTTGATTGCACAGCAGGAGTAGGAGGATCACACAGAATGTGATTCTCAAAAGGCACTTCTACTCCTTTTCTATCGTCAAGAGATTTATCCTCATCACTCACATCTGATTCATCATCCGAAGAATCATAGTCCTCAACGGTTGGAGGACTTTGATTTGAAGCACATTATGACTTTTCCTTGCTATCAGATGAGCCCTCCGATGAATTGTCCGTTTTGAACCCTAAGCCAGTTGTAACTTCCTCATAATCAAGAGGTACAGTTGGTTCAAACCGAGGCATTTCTTCCTCATCGGGCATCTTGGTATAGTTGTGTCTCAAAGGAGGCGGACACGACTTATACCCAACGCCTTTCACGTTCCCTTTCAGCTTTTGAACGTCTATAATGTGATCAAGCACATATCGGGAGTTTGGGTAACTCTCCAATTTGAGCTTGATCGCATCATGCTCGCATTTGGCAATGGCTAGCTCTTTCTTTGTTTCCTCAATGATATTAATGTAGTTATTAATACCAATTTGCTTATTGAAAACAGTTTTGGTCAATTCGGAAACACTTTTCTTTAAGGTTTCAATTACAGATTTAAAATCCTTTTCATGTCTAGCTAAAGCCATATTTGCCTCTTTGCACTTTGACAGTTCAATAACCAAACTTTGATTGTGACTATGAACCGTTTCAGATTCATGTTTCAATTCAGCACATTCATGTTTCATATCAGCACAATCACTACATATGCTAGGAGTTTCAGATTTTACCTGACTTGTAGAAGCTGTGACATTAGCCATAAAGGCAGTCTGAGAAGAGAAAGATCCATCTTCAGTGAGAATCTTCTCCATTTCATCTGATGTAGCATCAGCTTTCTTGACCAAGACATCTTTCTGAAACTTTATATCCTCAGCATCAATCAAACTATCACCTTCAGAATCAGTTTTCTCATTCACATCTGATTCTGAATCAGAACTGCCACTGTATCCCAAACTATCATCATCTTCAGAGAATTCTTCTTTGTGCACATGCTTGATGTGAATAATGATCTTCGCATAACATGCAGTTCTTCCTCCAAACTGTACAGACCAATTACATCCCTCGTCGGCTTGTACCACTAATGCTCGATTAGTATTAGATGGCCCTGACTAGTTTGTTTGGTTGTTATCAGCTACTATCCCTCTTTCATTGTTAGCTTGATTTGAAGTACTTGTTTGATTTTGGAAGGGATTTTGGTTGCCTTGTTTGCTCGGTCGCGTGCATTCAGGTTTGAAGTGACCCTTCTCACCGCAATTGAAGCATGTCACGGCATCCTTATCAAAACCGTACTTTGTATCCCGCTTGCTTTCCAAGCTAGTCTTCCCGGTTCTCCTCATATAATCCTTCGCTCGTCTAACCGCGCTCACAAATGCCCACTTGATATCCATTAACTCCATTTCATCCCTGTCTATCTGCTGATAGTCTTCATTTGTCAAATTAATGTTGCCAATCTGACTTGCGACTAGTCCGCAGTAGGCATTGACCATGGTGTTAAGAAGTTCCATGGTTTCCCTTGCAGTTTCCACATTGACTTTGGATAAGTTTGCTTGTGGCTGTTTGGATTGAGGTTGTGGTTGGGCTTGTGATGGTGTTGGAATATATGCATTTGGATCAAATTGAGGTTGAGTGGGAGGAACTTGTGGTGGAGGTTGGGGTTTAGGTAGCCACGCACTTGCATCTAATTGAGGTTTTGAGAAAGCATGAGCTTGAGAAATCATATGCGCTGGCGGATGATAAGCACTTGGATCGAAAACCTCAGGTGGAGCTGATTGTGGAAATGGAAAAGAGCTTGTATTCGACATAAACGCCGTCTGTAGCTTCGGTTGCTGAACTGAACTGGAACTGGAACTAGCTAAAGAGTTAAAACCTGCAAGGTACATTTCGGTATTTTGAGGAACAGGCATTCGTTTAGCTTTCCGGATTTCTTCATCATTATTGTGTTCCAACTTCTGAATGAATTCATAGATATTGACAGCATCTAAAACGCCCGTATGCTGTAGAAGCTCAATGAATGGGCTCCACTTTGGAGGTAGAGCATCAGCAAACCTTGCAACCATTTCCTGTTGAGTTTCACGAACATTATAAGAATACATTTCACTAATCAAATGATAAAAATGAGTAGTCATATGATTTAGGGTTTCATTCTCTAAGAAATGAAATGATTCGAATTCCTTCTTCAACAGATCATGACGTGTCTTTCTTGTCGCTGCATTTCTTTCACTTCATGCTACCAAGGCATCCCATAGTGCTTTCGTGCTCGTACAATAAGAGAATTGATGATAGATGTTTTTGTGGAGTGCTTGCGTGAGAATAGCAAACACATTTTTTCTCTAGATCATACGCTTTCTTGTCATCTTCTAGCATATTTGCTAATGTCGCCGCACTTGAACCTGTTTTTTCGAGATCTTGATTATACGGCGAAATGAAGCACGTCCATACTTCGGTATTTTGCCCTAGAACGTACGTGTGGAAACGACCTTTCCATGTCAGATATTCGTTCATGTGATTTAGCTTTGGCGGGCGGTTATTGCTACCCGTTTCACTCTCACTTAACAACAAATTCTGAATGCTTTGATTCTGATTCATCACCAATGCCCATTGATTTGCACTGATAGATTGTTGAGGCATGACATTCCTTAACCAAACGGCTGCCGAAGTCTGATCTTCACCTTGTCTTGGTTACATACTCCAATCCGAAGGGCTAGTACAACTCATGATCGATGTATGAAAGTGATAACCTGGTTACACACTTGAAAACAAACTGTTAAATTAGTTTTGCAAGGCTTCTGTTAGAAAATAGACAAGTTTCGACGACACCCAAATTTTGGCGAAACTCTCACTGCTTGACGAAACACACTTGATGAAACTTTGTTAAAGTTAGACCAAACTTTGTGCTTTTGACGAATCTTCTGATGACGAAATCTGTTAACTTTCACATGCAAGTCTTTGATTTAAATCGTAATGGAGTGTTTGAATCTGATCTGATCACATGATGAATTTGGGCCGACATAACTCATAACATTCAATTATCATTAGACCTTTGAGTAGAATCAAACAACTGATCACATGGGCCGATGAATTCTATTGGACCTCAAATGTAATCACATGCAAACTGTATTGGGCCGAGAGATATAGTGGATCTGAAAACACTGACTGAATGACGAAACTATAGGGACTGTTGGTGAAACTTTACTTTTGATAGACAACAAAAACCTGCCTTTCAATTAATTCACACATGCATATGTCAGATGCTAGTTCAAAGCTATTGGACCTTTCAAGTTTAATTGTCTGCTAATAATCATGAATATAGATCTCATAAATGCTTTCAAGAAAAATATCATGTGAACTGATTTCTAAATGAAATCTCATTGGGCCGATGACAGTTTCCTACAATATGATTGGGCCACAAGCTTTGGTTAATCATGTGATTTAAATGGGTTGAGATATATGTAGCACGTGAAAGTGACACTATGCTTTATCAAAACAATTAAAATATAGATCGAGTAAATATAAGGAACGGATCAGAATGTTGGATCGGGTGGACAAAGGATATGATCGACGAAATCTGATGGGTGTTTGACGAAAACAGGTTGACGAAATCTGATGTGATGATTTGACAAAAACAGGTTGACGAAGACTGAATGGGTGACGAAATCTCTATGGCCGACGAAGACTCTATCAGCCGACGAAATCTGATTTCGACGAACACTCAATATGTGTGTGGCGAAGACTGTATTGTTGATGTATGTGATGAAAACTAGGGGTTTTCGTAGCTTGTCATTTTAGTCAACAAGGGGATAAGATCACAGTAGGTGAGGTTGGTGAGATTTTTCAAACAAACCTTATCTTCTCCTGACACATGCCAAATTTTTTCAAACCAACAATGCTTTTTCTCCTTTTCGAAACTTCTATTTTCAACAAAGCATCATGACATCAGTACACAAAATTCAAACAATAATATTTTAATTTTAACAACAACAATTCATCACAAATAAAGATCAAACACAATCAATATTCAAGAGCAGTATGAACAAATGAAGAACACTTTGAATACTGAAGAACACACTTAAAGATTCCAGCCTAACTTTCACCGGACAAATTTTCCGAACACTAATCTTGCATAAACTTTCAAAAAAAAACCCACTAGTAACATGTAAACATTCAAACAAACAAGGTTTTTGAACAAACTTTTAGCAAAATAACAAGATTAACAATGATTTTTGAACCTTTTTCCAGAAAATATTTAAACTTTTCAAAAGAAAAAGTTTCTAAAAATCACTTAAAACAAGCTTAATAAAACACAACAATGTTTGGTTTTAAACAAGGAAAAGAGCCAAGGCTCTGATACCACTTGTAGGTCCGTTTTTCTCGGAGGATCGGATACGAAAACCTATTCCCTGTTTATCACAAACACGATCGCGGGTGCGGAATCCCCGTGACGGTGCAAACCAAACACAATGTAAAACACACACGCGTAACCAAAGATTCAATATCTATTGATTAGGGATGAGTACAACCACAAACATATACAAACAATGTTTTACAGACTCTCTCAAGTCTCTCTGTTCTTACTCATAGAGTTTCACAGTGGTCTCATTACTAAACTGATAAACAACTGAGCTATTTATACTGACCAATGATGAAAACACATATGACGAAAACCATGTGTGACGAAATCAGGGATTTCGCCACACACACATAATGATGAAAACAAGGGATTTCGCCATATCAATATTGACGAAATCACAAACATAACAGATTTCTTCATGCATGGCTTTGAGAATTTCATTGACATCATCATGACATCACTAAGGTGACGTCATGGTGATATGTCGGTGGGACTGGTCGGCGGCTCTCCGTGCTTCGCGTGTCGATCTCTGGGGCGCACGACTAAGGAATGTTGCGACGTCGGACTTGAGCCGGACCTAACCGTGTCGAACCGAACCGAGTCGAACCAAGTCGAGTCGTGTCCACATAAAGTGTACCAACACGTTGGAGCTCGGCGAATTCTCTGGGGTTCATGCGGTATGCGGGCCTGTTGGGGATACTTGCACCTGGAAAAAAATCAATGCAATGTTGGATTTCCTGCGTTAGCGGTAAACCGGCAGGAATTTCGTCCCGAAAAACATCTAAAACTCGGCTAGGAGGGGTTGTATAGCGGACGGTACTGTTGGGTGAATGGGGTTTTCTTCGGCAACAAGAAGACCGAAAATAATCGGGATGCGTGGTTTTCGTGTGAGCCTAGTAAACTCCGCTTTGGATCTAAATGTAACCTGTTGGTGGTCATTTTTTCGGATGGAGAGGTGCAAGTTTGATATTGAGGCCGTCTTTTTTGAAGGTGTAGGTATTGCGGGATCCATCGTGTTTAACCCTTCGATCATATAACCAAGGTCGGCCCAACAGGATATGGCACGCATCCATTGGAATAACTTCACACCATAGTTCATCAGTGTATTTGTTCCCAATTGAAAACTGGACTAAACACTTGTGGGTTACCTAGAGTAGGTTGCCTTTTTTAACCACGTGACTTGATACGGGTCGGGGTGATCTTGAACCGATAATCCCAATTTTTCAACCATGGAAGTGGATACGATGTTTTCACAACTCCCGCTATCTATGATGACAGAACATACCTTGCCCTTCACAGTACACTGAGTGCGGAAGATATTAGTGCGTAACCACGTTTTATCATCTTCGGAATCGGTTAAAGTCGTGTTGAGAAACTAGCGTGTGATGAGTAGATCACCCTTATCGGGGTAAACGACCTCTGAATCGTCGTCTGCTTTAGTGTCATAGACGGGATCCGGTTCATCAACGAAAGCGAGCACCTATTTGTTCGGGCAATCCCATTTGAGGTGACCGATACCTTGACATTTGAAACACCAGAGTGCATTCTGTGAAGAACCAGCCGGAGTGGGTGCGGATGGACCCAGCTCAGATTTTTGTGTGGGGCGTGGTGTTGTGGCAGAAGTAGGGGTACGGGTGGAGGAAGTTGACCAAAACGCCGGTTTATTACGTGACCCACTTGTTTTTCAACCCGTACGGCGAGTATGCATACGTCATGAAACGACCAAAATTGTTGCAAGCAAACCACATCAGCTATTTCCTGTCGTAAAGAACCCAAAAATCGAGCTATTACCTGTTCATCGTCTTCTTCGGTGCTGCATCGTAGGCGCATGCGTTCAAACTCACTAATGAATTCCTCCACTATTAGCGATTGTTGGCGCAAATTATGATAGTCAAGATAGGCGTCTTGCTTATGATTAGCTGGTAAGAACTTAGCCTTCATGAGTCGTTTCATCTTCTCACATGTATCGACTTTATGCTTCCCTTCCCGATATCATTGTTGCTGTACGTATTCCCACCATAAGGATGCCGATTTTTTTTTAACTTGATAGCCACCAGTTTCACCTTCATTGGGTCGGGAATATTGTGAAGATCAAAAACCCGCTCCACAGTTTGGAGCCAATCCAAGAAATCATCTAGTTGCAACCTTCCTTCGAATTCCGGAACCTCCGTACGAATACCGAAAGCACGAAGTGGGTCATGGGGGTGGGGTGCGTCTTGGCGTTTGGTTTGCACCAGAGTCAAATAATACTTTAGCAAAAACATCATTAACTAAAAACGTACCGGCTATCACGTCCGGAATCATCTTGGCCTCATCTGTCGTCACAACAAATGCTCTAGCATTTTTGGTAGTCTTATTGCCCATGGCTGGAACTAGTTTCGGACAGTTCGGCTTGATGTTACCTTTTTCTCCACAGTTGAAGCACATTCCATTGTTTGGTTTCCTTCTGCGGTCTTCTTCCTTGTGCCCTGGTATCTTGCAGAAATTGCATTAAGTGGAGAATTTTCACGAATGCTTTTTTCTTGCAGGCTTTGCAGTATGGTGCAGAGGTAGAACCTACATTTCTCCCACGGTTGGAATTTCCATAACGAAATTCTTGGGTAAGCCTTTGAGCTAGGTTTCTCCTCTGGTCTTCTTCTCGTGTACGCACTAACTCATCAGTCAAGGTGTTTGCTAGTTCTACAGCTTCTTCTGTGGTTTGAGGTCTAGCTGCCTTGACTACATGTCTAATCTCACTGATTAATCCCCAGATGTAACGGGAGATTAATATTGGTTCAGGTGATGTAAGGGTTGGCACTATTCTAGCATATTCAAAGAATAATGGAGTGTACCCCTTACTATCCACTCTAGTCATTCTAAGGTTTAAGAACTTATTTGCTATCTGTTCTTTTTCATTGGGAGGGCATAATTTCCTTTCTACCATGTTTTTAAATTCCTCCCATTCCATATTGTAAAACCTGTCACTTTCCCTAGACTGGAGGATAGTGTTCCACCATTTTAAGGCTAAGTTCTTAAACAGATTAAAAGCAAACATTATCTTATCCTCTTCCGCACACTTGCTTATTTTTAAGACTGCCTCAGTCTTTTCTATCCAGCGTAGAGATGCAACGGCCCCTTCATTGCCCGAGAATTCAATTGGTTTACAAGACCAGAATTCTTTATAAGAACAACCATAAGATATGGTCTCCTTCTTTTGGGAATGGGCACTTGAAGTATGGGTCCATTGTTTACGCTGTGTTCAGGTTCAGTTGGTCGTTTACTGCTATGATTATATTATCCGCTTCCCTAACTGTTTTGATAATATATGGCATTGCATTTATTATCCCTTGTGCCACTATGTGTTGGATGGCACTGTTATCCACTTGGTTTCCATTGTTATTGTTGTCCGGATTCTCATTATTCGGGTTATTGTCATCCTGGTTATTATCATTCTGGTTTTCCTAGTTCACTTTGTTGTCCATCTGAGTTTTAAACATTTACCACGAATTAATATCACAAGATAATATTTAATATAATTAATCACATAACACGCATGTTGATAAAAAACGTCGAACATTGCGACTTACTCTTTCTTATATATAATATGCATCTAATACAAACCGATACCGAAATTTAAAATTACAATACAACTAAAATAAAAATTACACTACTAGTAGGCATCCATAGCTATGATTTAGGTTTTTTTTTTCAAACATACACACATATTATATATTATTATATTATATTATTATTATTATTATTACTACCTCCTCCATCACCTTCACTGATATGGGTTCTTCCAGAACTCCATATTGCGCTCGTCGTACTTCCAGACGAGTCGCTCTCCGACCTGCCTCATTCTCTCGCTACTTTCTAAAATCTCTTCTACGAAAGTTCGGAGCTCTTGCACATTTTCTGCACTCATTGGGGGTGTAGGTGCTGGGACTGGGTTTGGGAACTGGGGCATGGGTTCTTGGTACAGGTATGGATTCTCTAAAATTTCCCTAATGTATTCATTGTTATCATAGTAGGGATCTAGAGGGTCCAAACCTGGGTAGGCTGCTAGATTCGGCATGGGTTCGTCTTCTGGTATTGGGTAGCGTTGCTAGTAATCCCTAAGTCCATCTAACCACGGGTCGTAGTCTGGGTCTAAGGGATTGGGTGCTGGTATCCTAGCTATCTCCTCTGGGTTAAAATCATGCATTTGGATTTGATTTTCTGGGTTGTTTTCTATTTCCATTGGCTGAGCGGGAAATAGTGGTAATGGTTGGGGTGCTATCAGTTGCTCCAGGTTAGGGTCGTCAGCTGTGGTTGCTAGGATATGGAAATTGGCTAAACTCCTATTAAGCATATCATGTGTGTGGGCATCTGTCTCTCTTTTAGCAGCTGCTAGGGCTCGCTGTTGTTGCAACTTTTTCATTCTTTTCCTACGTTCATGCGCTCCCCTACTGAACCATCCTCTCTTTTTAGGAGGGAATGGCTCCTCAGACTGAGCCTTAAACACGAATATCTCGTCTTCATTATCAGTTGAATACCCTGAGAGGGCAGGCTGTGAAGAGGTGCCTTCGCTCCTAGGTGAGCTGGACAACTGACGGTAGGCGTCGGAAGGTCCTTGGTCGCTCATACTATAAACTAACAAATAGTCAAATAACACACAACAATAAAATGAAAATATGCACGTAGTTCCGTAATTTATTTCCTAACATTTTGAATAATATCTTGGTGTCAGCGGAACACTTCTGTGGCTGAATCAGTGGCTTAGCTCTGATACCACCTTCTGTCGCAACCCCCGTCTCCAAATTACCCAGGAACGGGCAGCCGCTGCCAGTTTTGGTGGTATCTGTGTTTTATCCTTTTTGGCAGCGGAAATTACATCGGGATCGTAGTTAGGAAATATTTTATCAGAGTAAAATACCACACTTTCATAATATTAAACACGTGGGAAAATCCCAAGTTTTAAGTACACACATTTTTATAGGGATAAACCCTATTTTATTTAATAAAACATCTCTTTATTTTTAGGTAACTTTATTGCCACTTTTCCAAGCCTTCAGTGCTGTCCAACTGGCTTCTATTTGGCTTTCACATTTTGTTACCTGAAAACAAATTTAAAAACATTTTGTCAGTGGGAAATACTGGTGAGTGAATCCCAGTTTAATCAAGTTTAGTAAAAACCATTGTACAGTATTGAGGGCGGTCACGCAATTACATTTGTTTCCATCTACTTAATTACCACCCACGGTACTGTCAACCCGACTTGTGGTCATGTTACTCCTCGCAAGGTAGTAACAAATTTTGTATACAAAACCCCAACATACCGACGATAATTGTAGAATACAAATACTAAATTACTGTTTAATATAGTTTAATTTAGATGAGGTTTTGTAAAAACAGTTAACAAAACGGAGATTACTCACATTGCTATCTTAGGGTTTCCTTTAAGGATTTCCTGGTGATTATCTATAATTTACACAAACGCACACGCGTTAGTGTAATTACCCAATATTTACATTAGTAATACCCTCCCCGAGACGGCATTCCAACGTCTACGTCGGGCAGAACCACGACAGCCGTTACGGAACCCTGGATCAATCGGGCAGCGTATCTAATACGTAACCGGGGTTATGATACTTACAACGGGGCAGAACTTTGTTATTTAGGGGGGGGGGGGTGTTATACTCGGAGATTATGCCTACTATGCAGAAATTTTGAGAGAGAAAGAGATTTCGGATGAATTCGACTGAACAGCCAATGCCTTCTATATATAGGGTCTGATCCGGGCTTTGTCGCGCCCCGTGTAAGAGAAAGAAGGGTCATTCGCGCCCCGCGAGGCTCCCTAGGGTAGGCCCTAGGGTTGCTGAGTCGTCCACTAGGCACGACACGACTTGGACACGTGGCGGCCTTGGGGCTCGCCTGGTGTCTTGGCGGTCGCGGCCCGCGTAGAAGGTAGCCAAAGGCTACGCGCCCCGCGAGAGACAACTAAATCTTGTTTTTAATTAATTTTAATAAAAATAAAGGTATTCGGGCCCTGTTTTCGTATACGGGGTGTATATTGGGGCATTTTAAAATATATTAAGGTGTCGAAAATATTTTTGAGGGTTGTTATAAATACTTGTAAAGTCGGACAAATTTAAGAACTCGGAATACTTGTATTAATTTAACAAACTCGGTAACTTAAATTTATTTAACAACCTTGGAATTATTTAAGTAGTTCGGACTGCCCTTTGAAACTTATAACCTCGGAACTATGTAACAAACTCGGATCCCACCTTTTGTTTCCTCTTAAACTCGGATCCGATCACATATAAATATATAAAGCCGAAACTTTATAATAAAAACTTGGATCCCTTGTTTCATTTATATTAAATTTGGACAATTATAAAAACACACATAAATTCGAAAGCTTTTTAAATAAATCCAGACCCCTTTTTAATTTTTAAATAAACTCAGACCCCTTTATAATTTTTAAACAAACTCAGAATATATGTATAAATTCGGAACAATCTTGTAAACTTAGAATAATTTTATAAATCCGGAATCAATACATACAAACTCAGACAAGTGGAAAACCTGGATTCATTATAAAACTATTAAGAAACTTGGACATGTTAATCTTGGACTTTGTCACTTCACAAAGTCTGACAACTATCTCCGGACTAACCATCGCACACTATCACGAAATAAGCAGATATAATTGTAACAGGTGCAATTTGCAGTTCTAAAATCAAAACCCTAATCAACAATGTTACGAATCAAAACAACAGTTTAGCAATTCTAACATGTTAATAGCATCCAAACAACAGACAAACAATTACACATTCATTTATAAACCATTGCACATTCAATCAGATGTGATCAACTAAACACAGAGCAATTGTTTGGATCTCTAGGGATTGCATGAAATCAAGTTAGCAGAGATATCAATGTATAACATAAACATTACCGGAGATTTGATCTAGAGCTTGTTCTTGATGGATTGAAATATCAGAATTGCAAATGATTGTGTGTGAGATTGGTGTAGTCAGAAATGATTAGAGAGAAACTGTCGTACAGTGATTATGGGGAATGTTTTGGGTTGCAGTTGTTTTATTACAGTTTCAATATTAACCCTAAACACCCTTAACTATATAACTTTACACAAAGCACATAACATCTTTGCAGTTACAGTTAAAACATATAATTCATGTATTTGTCATGCAACGTATTAGTTCCGTATAAACCGGCCGTTTATAATTATTATTAGAGTTAGTTACCAACGTTCGAGAATTAACTTTTGTGTATGTTCTGGTAATTTCCCGAATTACCAAAGTAGACTCATTTAATTAACCCTAGTTAAATGCAGTGCTATGAACGTATGTCTAAGTTAACTGTGGTTAGGTTAAAGGATTTACCTGAAATCGCGGGTTGCCACAGTACGTGTTCCCAGTTACCCACTTTTTTAGTGTTCCCCAATGAACCCTCCCCTATATAGGGATGGGTTAAAATGAGAACCACTACGAGTTGTGAGAACCGCGAGAACATTTTGATCCCGCGCGAGTTGGGCCAAATTTTTTTTGCACAAACGTAGATGAAAACATTATAAACACATCTGTAAAAAAGTAAAAAATAAATTGTCGAATCGTTAGTTTTAACTGATGCAAGTTTTTTTCACGCCTTAATAAAAAAAAATAGTTATCTGCAATAAATTTTTGCGCTTGCGCGTGAAAAATACTTGCATTAGTCAAAACTAACGCCTCGACAATTTTTTTTTACTTTTTTTTACAAATGGGTTTATAATGTTTTCATCTACGTTTGTACAAAAAAAATTGGCCCAACTCGTGCGAGATCAAAAAGTTTTCACGGTTCTCACAACTCATGGTGGTTTTCATTTGAACCGAAACCTATATATATATATATATATATATATAGGGGACCGCTAGAATGAGAACCACCTCGAGTTACGAGAACCGCGAGAACCACACCGTACAGGGCGAGGTGGACCAAATTTTTTTTTCAAAAACGTAGATGCATGTATTATAAACACATTCGTAAAAAAAAAATTAAAAAAAAACGCCGTGTGGGTAGTTTTTTACACCACAAAGTTGTGGTTTACGAGTTCCGTAAATTTTAAAATTTTTTTTTTTTACGAATGTGTCCTCTATACATACATCTACGTTTTTGAAAAAAAAATTTGGTCCACCTCGCCCCGGATCAAGTAGTTCTCGCGGTTCTCATAACTCGAGGTGGTTCTCATTCTAGCGGTCCCCTATATATATATATATATAATGTAAGTATCTATAGAAAACCCACTTTAATTTAGAAAACCCGGGAAACTCTAACCTCCCGAATTTAAAAAAAAAAATATATACACATGTTATATACATGTTTTTAAGGTATTTGTGCAAAAAAAATCAAAAAAGCGCCGAGTAGATATTTTTAAAAAAAATAAACAAGTTTTGGTGTAACACGTGTTACAAATATGTCAGATGAATGTAACACGTGTTAAACCAAAACTTGTTTATTTTTTTTAAAAATATCTACTCGGCGTTTTTTTTGATTTTTTTTTGCCCAAATACCTTAAAAACATGTATATAACATGTGTATATTTTTTTTAAAAAAAAAAACATCGGGAGCTTTGAGAACAACTCCCTTATATATATATATATATATAGGGCTAGGTTCATTTGTGAACAACTCCCTTGATAGTGAACTATGTGAACTAATCCTAGCCCTTGATTATTGATGTGTGCAAAATGCAACATATAAATTACATCAAATGTGGCATAAAACTAACCCTTTTTTAGTACTGATGTTGGAAAAAGTGTGTTTTTGTCTTCCTTTTGTATTTTCAGGATTAAATGAGCTCAAATGAACAAAAGAAGCAAAAAGGCAGCTAAATCTAACATAAATACAAGAAAAGGAATAAACATGGCATGCCCGACCCCCGACAACATCTTCCCAAGCAAAACAAGAGAAAAGAAGGCTGAACACGCCTCGTGCTCAATGAGCACGGGGGCGTGCCCAAGTGTATGCAGAAAAGACAAAGTTGTAGAAGCTTCTATCACCCACCACGGGGGTGTGCCCAGCGGACACGGGGTCGTGGTCAACTCTAAGATTCATAGAATCTGAGGAAGTCTCGATAGTACAGATATGCTTCTGCACACGGGGTCGTGCCCAGCGGACACGAGGGCGTGGTCAACTAATGCAGACAAACTGCAATTAATGAAGAAAGAGAAGATGGGTGGACACGGGGCCGTGTCCGAGCTTCTGTGCAGGCTATAAATAGGGGTGCTTGGCTCATTTGCAAACCATCCCTTGGCAAACCACCTCTCTCACACTTCACCCACACTCCACCACCACCACACACCATCGTCCACCACCATCATCCATCATAGAGTGTGTGTAGTAGTCTCGGGATCCAAGATTGATCGTAAGAGTTCTTGACAGTCAAAGGCCATGTTTGCCTAAGTCTCTTACATCACTTGGTGAAGACAAGTGTCTAGTGTAATACTTTTTATTTTTAATCTTTTCGCACTTTTTATTTGGTTATATGTTAATGACTTTAATAACTAGTTTCTTATGTTGAAGGTGAGTCTTCCTTATCGTTTGTCCGTGGTGTCTTTGCATTATTTTACTGCCTATATAAAATAAAAGATTTTCACCATTCATATCTCCACGGTCTATATGGAGCTATGTTGGCTACCTGGTCGGGGGTTAAGGGAACAGTTTGGTAAGAGTCTTGCCTTGTTCAGTGTATAGATCCTACAAGGACCTGGGTCAACTTTAGTAGGACCTCCTTCAATACCCACTGGTATTGGATGGCGGGGGTCCGAACTCCTTGACCCCCTCATATGTAAACTACTATTAAAACTTTAACCCGATTACTTAGGACTATATCCCTGCTGACTCAGACTACATAGCCGAGGGTAACGTCATCTCCAGAAGAGGGGCCTACCACAATATGCATTAATAACTTGATTAATTCTCTTTCAATAATCCAACCCTTTAGGATTGTATCCTTGCTGACTCAAACTACTAGGTTGAGGGTAACGTCACCTTCAGAAGAGGGGCCTACTACAATAACTAAGATATTCTCTTAAAAAGTGCAAAAGTATGGAAATAATCAAATGTTACACTAAACACGAGTCGGATCCAAGTGATTCATCTTTTCTATCTGTTTTTTTTATTTTATTTTATTTTTCAGCATTTTAGTTAGTTTTATTTTTCTAGTTTAAAACCTTTTTCTAAACTTTTGATTTGATTAGACGTTAAGGATAAACTGGTATTAAAAGCTCTTTTGTCCTTGGACGACCTCGGTATCTTACCAACACTATACTACGCTCACGATGGGTGCACTTGCCCATATGTGTGTTTAGTGTTAGTAAATATCGTGTTTTATAAATTTAAAACTTGGCTAAAAAGTGTTAAAGGGCTTAAAATATACATTAAAAACCTATCACACCTAACGCACATCAAGTTTTTGGCGCCGCTGCCGGGGACACAAGGATTTTAAGAAAGTTAGGAATCAACGGCCTAATCATTTTTTTTCTATTTCTTTTAGGATTTTTTTATTTTTTTTAGATTTCCAGCTTCTGCAGAACTCAGCACGGGGCGTGCCCGTTGAACACGCCCCCGTGCCCAATCTTTGGTATGGGCAATCTTGTTTTAAGTCAGACAGTAAGTTGAACACGGGGCCGTGCCCACTCAACACGCCTCGTGCCCAAGTTTCAGTTACTGAAAACAGAACCGTAAGATCCCGACGGTTGGTAATTTCTGACACAAACCTGAGTGATACTGATATTTTTTACTTTCAGCACTCTTATGGTACGTGGTATCAAATATGTGGTGGCCCCCATAAAGATTTAGAATGTTATTTTCTGAATTATAAGCCCCATTATATAGACCCATTGTTTTCCTGTAGCCTTAAGAGGGGTGAAAGTAAAAATAATCCGTATCTCTCCCTCGAATGCTCTCAATCGAATCTTATAGGAGAAATGCTTCTTGATGAATTATTTCAACTAGACGATTTAATTCTTAATTGGTTAAAAGAACTTGAGTTGGACCTTCTATCTCAAGACGATACGCAAGAAGAATTGTTGGGATCGCATTCGAATAAAAACAACTGCGTTGTTATATTACCTCTAACTCTAGCGAAGACTTGAGCGATAGTCGTCCCTGTGTCGATTGTGCCGTGAAGGACTCCCCATCGACTTTGTTCGGTGCATACATAGACCTGAGCGATTCGGCATACACCTTCTTTAACGAGAGCCCGGGAAAGGGTTGGACTTGTCCACCTACATTTTGGCATAGGAATCACCCTTACCGACAACCTCTTGCGTTCTCGTCTTGATCTAGAGCAACTAACGTATCTCATGCACTTTGGGGTTGTCCCATCCAGTAAGGAACCACCCGATCCGGATGACTTCCTTAGGAATAGACGAAACTTCATAAACAGCCTCTCGACACGGGGCCGTGTCCAGGTCAACACGCCCCCGTGTCCACCAAAAGATTCCTTTCTGACTTTTTGTCAAAATACGGACAAAATGTGTCAGGGCTTCGTCTGCACACGGGGCCGTGTCTGGCCTACACGGGGTCGTGTGCAGCGTGCTGTCGTTTTCTATAAATGCAACCAAGAATCCTGCACATTTGGACCATTCCAGGGACAGATATTTGGTGGGATCTTCACACATACCATCCTAGGTATTTTCTAAAAGAAGGTTCTCAACAACCATCTTGTCCATTCCTCTCTTGTCCATTCCCTTCTTCTTCATTTTTCACCTCAACACCTCCATTAGAGCTTGAGATCACCATGACTCCAAGCTTTATTGTGATATTTGTTAGGTTTTTGTTCAAGGAATCTTGTTATAAATAAATGTTACAACATTGTTTTAAGTTATTTCTGCTCAAAAACGCTTCCTAAGTTGGAAAAATAATTTAAAACTCCAAGATTCCTTGTTCCAAAAATCTGCAGAAAGGTGAACACGGGGCAGTGCTCATTGAGCACGGGGCCGTGTCCGAAGCTACTGTTTCATTAAAATGAACTTTTTTCAGTTTATTTGTGTAGAATGTCGAGCCAAAACAGTGGAACTTCTTCTGCACATTCTAGAAACAGTCGGAGGGAAATGAGGTCTTCGATTGAAGCAACTCTCGTACGCTACGTGATGGCATTATGTGAAGCTCTTGATGAGATGACCTCGGTGGAGGAGGTCCTCATAGATCGTATAAATTATCTTACGGTGGGGTTGGAAAACAGTTTTCAAGAAATCAACCTCTTGCACCAGAGGTTGAACATTTTTGTGACACCTCCCATGGAGCCAATCCTCCCTCAAGAGGATTGGAACCTAGCACTTGGAGTCAACAACCCCACCGATTGGGATGACATTCCAGCAGAGCCTCCTCTTAACGATTTTCAAGAAGTCCCGGTGGAAGTTGCACCCCCTCAAACTGATGCCAACGAGCCCGCCTTTCTTCTCCCAAGGGAGATAGAAGAATGGCTCGCCGACGTATGAGGGACCCATATCCGGAGGAAGAAGTTTTTAGATCCGCATCCAACCGAGAGAATTATCTTTTCGGAAATTTTGCTAATAAAATAAACTTTAGGCTAGAACTTCTTGGTTTAGACTTCCTGTGTTTCTTTTGACCTATTTATCTAGAATTTTTAGGATAATTATGTAACTTTCTCTATTTGAATGAATGATGGTTTTAATTAATTTGGTGTTTGGATGATGATGTAATGGATAAAACACACTCGGGATGGTGAAGGATACCAAGGGAAACTTGCACCAGCACCACATGCACAAAAATAGAGCCTCACGCCGATTTTTCTTCATTACAGCAAGTTCAGCACGGGGCCGTACTCAACCAACACGCCCCGTGGTCAACCATCTGCAGAAAATTGCCCAGTTCAGGTACCTGGACACGGGGCATGCTCACTGAACACGCTCCCATGTCCAGCCTTCTGTTACTTTACTTTATTTTCTGTCCAGACGCCCGGTAACATAAATTTTTGCTTTTTCAGAACTTTTTACACATTCAATCAACCTAAAAACTTATTTTTGGGACACGTTGAGGACAATGTTTAATTTAAGTGTAGGGGGGATGCTAAAACCTTGAATTTTGCAAGTCCTAATTACAAGCCTTACACAAAACTCTATTGGAACCGCTAAACACCCCAAATATTTTCAAAAAATTTTCATTTTTTTTACTTTTCTAGGTTTAATTTGGGAATTTCAAGTTCTAAAAAGGTTATATTTTTACAAATAACCGACAGCGTCGTGATAAAAAGAACCAACATAAGCAAATTATGAAACGGCATGACAAATCTAGTTAAAATTTGATTATATATACCTGATCACATAAAAACCCATTCCCACAAAAAAAGTGAGTTTTGAACCTTTATTGAGCATACAAATACACATCTTTAAACTAAATGCTCATTTTTTGTTTCTTGTGTGAATAGCCACTTGCTTCTTACAACTCTATAACTTGCCACGACGATACATTCCCGGTCCTTACCAACTTAAACCCGAGTAAGTAAATGATGGAGGCATTAGGACTAACCATTTTTATTTCAACACCATTATTTTTCTTTTTTTTTTACCACCTACCCAAAATCCCCCTAGTTAACCCCTTTGAGCCTAAACCTTTTAATTTCTTAACCCAAATCAAACACCCTTTTACCCACCAAAACCCTTTTTCATTTTAAACCCTTTATTTTAGTAACAAAGCTCGGTTTTCGTGTGACTTCCTTATTAAAAAAAAATTGATAAAGAAGAAAAGAAAAATGAAGTTAGCAATAAACAAATAAAGCTCATCAAAAGAAGGCTTGTTTGAATAATGCTTCATTGGAATAAAAAGTCACAAAAATGTTTTGCGAAAACCGACGCTTTTTACGCCTTTCGCCCTTTTCTACTAACCACTAACCCAACCACCTACCTTTAACCCAAGCCTAACCCTTCCCCCAAAGGTATATAGTTAAAAAGGAGGAGGATTGATTGCTTGGCAAGCTTATGGTAGAAGTAAGTTCCATGCCACTCTCGAGTGTTTTACAAAAATACATTTTCGGCTGAGTGTTGAGTGATCCCCCGTGAGATATGTGAACTTGTATATAAATGGAATTTTAAAAAGGCATGTTATGCCCTAATAAATAATTTCTCTTATGAAACGTTTTAAATAAATCATGACGAATAACGTTGTAAATAAATAAAAATAAAACTTAATAAAGAATCTTGGAAATCCCGACACTCTATGAAAAGCCCAAAACCTTCTCTTCTACCCATTCCATTTGGGAGTGTAAAGCCACATTATAAAGAGTTTTGCTTGAGGAAAAGCAAAAATTCAAGTGTGGGGGTATTTGATGTGTGCAAAATGCAACCTATAAATTACATCAAATGTGGCATAAAACAAACCCTTTTTTAGTACTGATGTTGGAAAAAGTGTGTTTTTGTCTTCCTTTTGTATTTTCAGGAATAAATGAGCTCAAATGAACAAAAGAAGCAAAAATTCAGCTAAATCTAACATAAATACAAGAAAAGGAATAAACGTGGCATGCTCGACCTCCTGACAGCATCTTCCTAAGCAAAACAAGAGAACAGAAGGCTGAACACGCTCCGTGCTCAATGAGCACGGGTGTGTGCCCAAGTGTCTGCAGAAAAGACAAAGTTGTAGAAGCTTCTATCACCCACCACGGGGGCGTGCCCAGTGGACACGGGGCCGTGGTCAACTCTAAGATTCGCAGAATCTGAGAAAATCTTGATAGTACAGATATGCTTCTGCACACGGGGTCGTGCCCAGCGGACACGGGGGCGTGGTCAACTAATGCAGACAAACTGCAATTAATGAAGAAAGAGTAGATGGGTGGACACGGGGCCGTGCCCAATGGAAACGGGGCCGTGTCCGAGCTTCTGTGCAGGCTATAAATAGGGGTGCTTGGCTCATTTGCAAACCATCCCTTGGCAAACCACCTCTCTCACACTTCACCCACACTCCACCACCACCACACACCATCATCCACCACCATCATCCATCATCCATCATCCATCATAGAGTGTGTGTAGTAGTCTCGGGATCCAAGATTGATCGTAAGAGTTCTTGATAATCAAAGGCCATGTTTGCCTAAGTCTCTTACATCACTTAGTGAAGACAAGTGTCTAGTGTAATACTTTTTATTTTTAATCTTTTTGCACTTTTTATTTGGTTATGTATTAATGACTTTAATAACTAGTTTCTTATGTTGAAGGTGAGTCTTCCTTATCGTTTGTCCGTGGTGTCTTGGCATTATTTTACTGTCTATATAAAATAAAAGATTTTCAACATTCATATCTCCACGGTCTATATGGAGGTATGTTGGCTACCTGGTCGGGGGTTAAGGGAACAGTTTGGTAAGAGTCTTGCCTTGTTCAGTGTATAGATCCTGCAAGGACCTGGGTCAACTTTAGTAGGACCTCCTTCAATACCCACTGGTATTGGATGGCGGGGGTCCGAACTCCTTGACCCCCTCATATGTAAATTACTATTAAAACTTTAACCCGGCTACTTAGGACTGTATCCCTGCTGACTCAGACTACTTTGCCGAGGGTAAGACCACCTCCAGAAGAGGGGCCTACCACAATATGCATTAATAACTTAATTAATTATCTTTCAATAATCCAACCCTTTGGGATTGTATCCTTGCTGACTCAAACTACTGGGTTGAGGGTAACGTCACCTTTAGAAGAGGGGCCTACTACAATAACTAAGATAATCTCTTAAAAAGTGCAAAGGTGCTGAAATAATCAAAGGTTACACTAAACACGAGTCCTTGGACGAACTCGGCATCTTACCAACACTATACTACGCGCTCACGATGGGTGCATTTGCCCATATATGTGTTTAGTGTTAGTAAATATCGTGTTTTATAAATTTAAAACTTGGCTAAAAAGTGTTAAAGGGATTAAAATATACATTAAAAACCTATCACACCTAACGTACATCAATTATCAATACACAAGGTTAAATCAATGGCCAGGATTTGTTGACTCAGTTCACAAATACACTAGTGTTCACTCTAGAACCTTACCCTATATATATATAGGGGATGGTTCAAATGAAAACCACTTTTATTGTGAAAACTGGAAAACTAACTAAAAAACGCCTAAAAAACACACCAATTTTTTTTTTCAATTTTTATATAAAAATCGCAGGTTTTTTTATATAAAAAAACATTTTTTTCAAAAAAATAATAAATTTTGTAGTACACATGTGTAAAAAATGGCTAAAATTGGTATGCAAAAAAAATTTGGTATATTTTTTTGGTTTTTTTTAATTAGTTTTTGAGCTTTCACAATAACTAGTGGTTTTCATTTGAACCTTCCTATATATATATGGAAATTACAGGAAGAAATCTCATATTAGTAAGAAAACTAAGAAACCGAAATGAAAGGTTCTCCTTTTGCCACGTGCTGCACCTTTTTATAGACGTTTTACCTGTAACAACTAGCGGTTGTCACGTGTTACGTAACAGATCTTACTTTTTCAGAAAAAGCTGAAAGTCTGCAAAAGTTGTTACAGGTAACATGTGGCAGTCTCTAGTTGTTACACGTAACACAGTCTACAAAAAAGTGTAACATGTGGCAAAAGGAGGTCCATTCATTTGAGTTTCTAGGTTTTCTTAAAAAAATATGGGTTTTTCTTTCTATCCCTCCCCTATATTTATATACACTCAAATCTTTACAAGTGTAGGTTAATTAGGTGGCTGAGGTGTGTGTAAAAAATAGTTGTTAAAAATAAGAATCAACAAGATTTTAATAAATGACATACGATGGACATATAAATCTAAAGCACATTAATTTAATTATAACAAAGAATATTTAAGATGGAACTAGAATTTTCATTTAAACCCCCTGAGTTTGGTTTTGCTGATGTTTTATGCTAGAAATTCATAATTAGGCACGTTTAAGTATATGTAAGTATGTAAAATGATTAAAGTGGCATAAGTTGATGCATGTAAAATGATATAAACAATATATTTAAATATTCCAAATGATTTTATTGATCCAAACGTAATGATCAGTGTTATAAACCTCGTGATTGCCCCCATAAATGTGGTGTCGATTCAAATCTTTACAAGTGTCGGTTAATTAGGAAGCCTAGGTGTAAAAAATAGTTGTTAAAAAAGAATCAATGAGATTTTTAATTTATGATGTAAGACGGACATCTAAATATAAAGCAAATTAATTTAATTATAAAGAAGAATATTAAAGATGAATCCCGTATATTTGTTTTCACACATATTAAGCAAAACCACTTTAAAGGTGTGTAGTAACTTATAAGGAAGAATATTAAAGATGAACCATATATTTGTTTTCACGCCATTAACCAAAACCACCTTAAAGGCGTATACTATTGTAATGGTATTTTAATAATATGATACACATTACCAATATACGATATGACTAACACGTGGATATGAATAGACAACCTTTTAGTCTCACAGCCTATCACTAGGTATAGCATCTCTGTAACATCCGTCAAAAATTGGACCTCTGAAATCCGACCCGGATTGTAAAACACCGGACCCTTATCAATAAAATAGGAGTTTTTAATATATGTTTTTCGTTTCAATCGTCACGTTTGGGTTGGATTAAAACCGGAATAAAATTGGAGGTTTATAAACGAGACTTAGGTAACTCGGTTATTAGTTAAAATGGGAATAATTAACTACGTTAAAAGTGGTAGTTAAAACGAGTTTTAAACTTAAAAGGGTTAAACTTGCCAAATTATAAAAGTTACAGGTTAAGGGTTGTTTTTTGTAATTCGGAAACTATAAAATAAGTAAGTCAACTAACAGGGTTAGTCAACTCAGTTAGTTATTTGTACAAGAAGTTAGTTAACTAGGTTGGTGGTGTTAAGGTTGTTAGTTTTTATAAAGGTATAACCTAACTAAGTTAATTATATAAGTTAATCAAGTTAGAAACTGTAGGGACCTTGAAATTAGTAACAAGAAACAAAATAACCAGGCATAGCCGGGGATCGAACACGGGTCTCCAAACGGGAAGCACAAACAATAACCATCCAACCACTGAGCTACACCCACTTTTGTGTATCAACCTTGGTGCGAATTTCTTATAACATACAGTTACAACATTAAAAAAAAGAAAAAAAAGAGGAAGACAGGGGACTGGAATCGAACCCGTGTCCCCAAGCTCAACAACAGGCGCCTAACCAACTGAGCCACATTGCTGTCTTGTCGAAATTCAATGCGTTTATTATTTGAATAGAACTTAAACCCTGCTTCTTTTTCCTTTTGACTGTTACGCGAACCGAAGGGGATGGTAATGGTTTGTGACGTTTGGATAACGTATGGATTCCAAAATTAACACCAGTAAACTCACATTTAGGAGGAGTAATGATGTCGATTCATGAAATATATCCCAAACATCCGAAACCAAGGTAATTAACAAGAAATTTGTTTAACATTGTAGCTCTTTCAAGAACGATTTGGGGTTTTCCTCAACCCACAGAATTAACCTGTAAATCTTATACCATTTTAATCATCTCTAAAAACCAAGTAAAATCCCACTAAAATTTCTCCATTTCATCACCTCTATATCGTGAATTTAATCGAATAACATTCTAGGGCTTGCAACTTGTGCAGACGATATCTCTTTCAATTCTCAACCTTTTCAGGTGATTCCAAATCCCAACTTGCTTAATTGTTCATGCTCTACAAAAGCCCTCTAACAATTTCAGTGATAGAAGGCTGAATTATTTGAATTTAATTTTAGTTAAAATTAGGGTTCTTCGCTCTTAGAATTTGGGGCTTTTATATTTAAACTTGTGTTTTGATGAAATTGAAAGTATAATATTGTTATATATCATACTAGTGTATTATGTGTAAATTTTGGAGATTTCTAGATATCAATTGAAATTTTGGTGAATTATTTATGTTTTAATCACAAGATAAATCGAATAAAAATACGAGATAATTTTTAAATAAATTCAATAAATAATTTATTGGGTATTTCAGTTTATATAAATATTAGGTAATTTTTTATATAGTTTTTCTTAATTTTTGGGGAATTCATAAATATAAAATGGATACATACATATATATATATATATATGGGACCGCTAATTTTTCTTAATTTTTTGGGGAATTCATAAATATAAAATGGATACATATATATATATATATAGATTTAATGATTTATTGGGTGTCACAAATTTTAATTTAAAAACAATAATTTTATAATGGGAATGATTTGTGTAACAATTTCACCCATTATTTAATTGCATGATAGTTATAAAAAATTATAGAAATAATCTATAAAAATTCTATAACAATTATACACCCTCTAAAAATCAGTAGGAATATTTATGAATTTTATGTGTGACAATCTTGTATTTTAAATAATTGAAACATATATATATATATATATATATATATATATATAGGGGACCGCTAAAATGAGAACCACCTCCAGTTGTAAGAACCGTGAGAACTTTTTGATCCGGGGCGAGTTGGACCAAATTTTTTTTTCATAAACGTAGATTCATATATTATAAACACATTTGTAAAAAAATTCAAAAAAAAAATGTCGTGTGTGTAGTTTTGAGCACCACAAGTTTGGGTTTACGGGTACCGTAAATTTTAAATAAATTTTACGGTACCCGTAAACACAAACTTGGGGTGCTCAAAACTACACACACGACATTTTTTTTAAAATTTTTTTTTTACAAATGTGTTTATAATACATGCATCTACGTTTATGAAAAAAAAAATTGGTCCAACTCGCCCCGTATGGTGTGGTTCTCATGGTTCTTACAACTGGAGGAGGTTCTCATTTTAGCGGTCCCCTATATATATATATATATATATATATATATATATATATATATATATATGTTTCAATTATTTAAAATACAAGATTGTCACACATAAAATTCATAAATATTCCTACTGATTTTTAGAGGGTGTATAATTGTTATAGAATTTTTATAGATTATTTCTATAATTTTTTATAACTATCATGCAATTAAATAATGGGTGAAATTGTTACACAAATCATTCCCATTATAAAATTATTGTTTTTAAATTAAAATTTGTGACACCCAATAAATCATTAAATCTATTATATATGATAATTAGATGTGTTCATGAACTTATTTAATTATTGGCTTTGTCAAATATTTGAAAACCATTAAAATGGTAATTTTATAATTTTGCCGTTTTAATAAAATTCTAAAACATATATAACTATTGCTTTGGTTATTTCTTTGTTGAACGAATATGATTTTATATATTTTCAAGTCCCCAAATAGGAGAACCCAATTACCTAAAATCATTAGGTTATCCTTTCATTTAGTATGTCTATTATTTACAATACGGTTATTATCTTAGAATTCCACATATTCCAGTTCGTGTGTTAATTCTCGTGGAACGTTTCTTCACAACATGTGAGTAATCTCTTCCATTTCCCCTTTCTAATCTTTTACAAATTTTGGGGTGCATCGTGTTACACTTTTAGATTTACTTAACATGTTATGATCAAGTGTTATTATGTGAACGTCTTATGTGTATTCTATTAATCTATATGATATCTGATGTCAAGTCTATTGCATGTTATTATGACTAGTAGATCCACGACTGACTAGGTTCCACACAGCCATCGGTTGTAGCCAAGTATCGCCAACGGTATTAGACTCGATCCTTGGGGGTTGAGCCTAATGCATGCTATTGTCAGGAGTCTATTTATTTTGGTTTTTGTGTTGTTTGATTATGTATTCTTGTTTGGGTAAATTTGGATTTATGGTTATGTTAACTATGTTGATGATATGAGACCATTTTCACACTAATCTTGAGGTGCATGTTAAAAATAATTTTTTTTTGGAAAAGAAATAAATATAAAACTGTTTTCTATAAAAGGAGGAGATTATTCACCAACATATTTGTTGACCAAAAAATATATTTTTCTAATGCGATGCAGGTTTTCAAAGTTGATGATCAAGTAATGTGGACACGCAGCATGGGCCTTAGGAAATTAAATTGAAATCTTGATATGTTTGTTTTGAACAATGTATGAATAATTTTGATTATTAAATGCTATGTGACAACTTAAATGGACATACTTTAAATATCGCAACAATGATTAGTTGTCCTGAGCTATGGGCAATCATCATGCCCCGTACCTTTCCACTGCGGGTCGGGGTGTGACAATCTCTCCTCCCTCCCTCCCTCACCCACGAACCATGCTCCTTATAAGTACAAGCTTAGGGTCTACCTCCATTTTTAGGTTTATCCAAGTGATCCTTCTATTGTGTGCAAGAATAGAGTGGTGCATACACTTGCTTTATCAGCCATTGCACATAGAAAAGCCTTTATGTGTAGGTCCGTTTTTCTCGGAGGATCCGTTACGTAAACCTATTCCCTGTTTATCAAAAACATGATCGCGGGTGTGGAATCCCCATGACGGTGCAAACCAAACAAAACGTAAAACACACACGCGTAACCAAAGATTCAATATCTATTGATTAGGGATGAGTACAACCACAAACATATACAAACAATGTTTACAGACTCTCACTAAGTCTCTCTGTGCTCACTCATGGAGTTTCACAGTGGTCTCATAACTAAACTGGTAAACAACTGAGCTATTTATACTGACCATACGGCGAAAACCCTTTGGACGAAAACCATGTGTGACGAAATCAGGGATTTCGCCACACACACATAATGACGAAATCCAAGTGTGTTCGTCATATGAATATTGACGAAATCAACAGAGAGTTCGTCATATATGTCATTTAGATATTCATTGACATCATCATGACATCATCATGATGATGTCATGATGATGTGTCAGCGGGAAACGTTCTCGGCTCTCCGTGCTTCGCGTGTCGAACTCTGGGGTGCACGACGGAGGAATGTCGCTACGTCGGGCTTGAGCCGAACCTAACCGAGTCGAACCGAACCGAATCGATCCGAGTCGAGTCGCGTCCATAAAAAGTGTACCAACAAACTCCCCCTTGGACGCTACTCGTGATGGTTCGATCTACACATTGTCGGATCTTTAAAAGGTCTTCACGTGACACAATCAGGGAGTGTATCAACAAACTCCCCCTTGAATGATGCTCGTGAATCTTTTGAACTTCAAAACTTTAGATCCTTGTGGTGTTGATGAGTGATCAACTGCAACCCGATCATCTTGATCTTCTGATTGCATCAACGCCGTGTCTTCACTTTACGGCTTGTCATCTGACACGTTCTCTTCGCCTTTAGCTGATTCTGATGTCACATCTGCACATACAAGAAAGCTAAACACGTAATGAGAATAACCGAGAAGAATAAAATCAATCTAAGAAAGTTTTCAAATGAAAACCTTACTAAGAATTTACATCAAACAATATAAGCGCATGACACATATGAGACGAACTCTCATTTAAACACCGACTGACAACAGTTTGAAAGTTTAAAAATTGATCAATTTTAACTCTTTAACTTTCAAAACTTGTTAACTTCGACAGTTTATGAAGGTGAACATCGGTCAATCAAAAATAAACTAGAAGCAAAATCTTTTTGGCTTTTATAAAGTTTATATTAAAACACACCTAAAATCTTTTTGGAATTTTTCATTTTTCAAATGTAAAGACGGAAAGCAATAAATAAATATATGGGTTATTGGATTTTAATAATCCTAAGTTTCACCAGTTGGCCGATAATAATCTCAACTATAAAAATTCCCTCCAATAATCCCAACTTGTAAAAGTTTGGCCGCCATTGATTCTTTTTTAACATTTTCTAACATAGGTGCACTTAAATCAATTAAGGAGTCTCTAGGCATAATTGAATCTATTGAGAAGACCGAATTCTTATATGTTTGAAAAGGATCAATGGCGGCCAAACTTTTACAAGTTGGGATTATTGGATGGAATTTTTAAAGTTGGGATTATTATCGGCCAACTGGTGAAACTTAGGATTATTAAAATCCAATAACCCTAAATATATACAAAGATGCAGAAACGAAAGCAGTAAACAAATATTTACAGACATTCTTTTTGCGAGTTTCGAGGGTAAGAGAATCATATCAGTGTATGGTCACGCTAAAACGCTCTTTTTGTTCAATTAGTTAACATTTAGATAAGCATCCTATAACAATTATCGGTATTGTTGTCCACATAAGCTCAACTTATCAGATGTAATCATGGCGAGTGGATACGATTAGTGTATGATTTATACTTACCGACCGGTGTTCATCCACACACGACACATTCCCGTATCAAGGTATGCACGAGAGTTCATCTTACCGATGAGTATACCGCTTATCATCCGTTTGACCGTATAAAAGATGTGAGAAACTCACTTATTTTGATTTGAAAACAAGCCCTGTGTGATAGAATCACTTATTGATGAGGAACTTGATTTTCATATGCATGAGGGCACAGGAGCAAGTCCGTGAACAGGTCAGTACTAACGTACAGCAAAGAGACGAACTTGACTCCCGCAAGAAAGCTGTGATATATTATCACTTATTTGTTTGGACATGTGATTGTTGATCACTTATTTAGGTCGTATGCAATATGTACACGTATGTATAGTATCATGGAAGATCTTAGACTTCGTCTCCGTTTTGTTTCGGTAAAAGAAACAACCATGATACCCAGATGATAAGACAGCATAAAGACCACATATCTCAGAACCTCGGCAATCTCTCAAACGAAATTTCGGTACTAAGACCATATGCCAATGAGTGGTTCCCACCTGGTCTTCAGTCGATTTAAGTTTATATCACCCTGCACACACTTTAAAATGATTGTGAGCCTACCGATACATCTTATATAGAGCTGGTTAACATTTTTCATTTTGCATTTCAGTTCGAAAAGGTTTCGACAGACCACTAATTTACTATCATTTTCTATTTTTCTCGCCAGGAAACTCATTTTTGTTTTTCTATTGTTTTTGAGTTTTGAAATTTTTCGATGTTTTTGAATTTTTCAAATTTGGATTTACTCCCCCTAAAATCAACAAACTAAGATAAATTTTAAAAATACAATGGTATTTACAAAAAGGATTTCCAGATGCTGGTTAACTCATGTTTTACCTCAATGCC
The DNA here is from genome assembly GCA_030545235.1 of Helianthus tuberosus. NCBI lineage: Eukaryota > Viridiplantae > Streptophyta > Magnoliopsida > Asterales > Asteraceae > Helianthus > Helianthus tuberosus. Next base: position 89,429 of record JARYGA010011572.1, on the reverse strand, counting down.
GTTTACCAAAATTAATTTAATCAGAAATGATTTATCGAACTTTGGAAAAATCAGTTGGCACGTTGGTAAGCGGTGCGGACCATGACAACATTGACGAGTTTCATATTAAAAACAATCACATGTGAGGTGATATTCGAGATCAACGTGTCTGGCCAAGGAGTGCTGTACGAGATGATAATAATTCATAAAGCCGCTTAAATATCGACGAGTAAAGGAGAGATTAGAAAATCAAAACCGTATCCTGCAACTGTTTCATGCATTGCAAGGAATCTGAGTGCTCTCCCAAGCTGGATATCCACCCGGTGTGGATTTCAAAGTCGATTTTGTAGCTACTGAGAAATATCTTCCAAGCAACAAGATCATAAACCTTTGGGTCCGGCTGGCCTTACACATTGCATCCGCACACCCGGTTGGTTTGTTCAACAAACACATTTTCTTCATTCACACCGTGAAGAAATGTACACTGCACGTTCATCTTGTTGATTTTGAACATCAGACGTGCTGCAGGTGCGTACATTTTGATTGAATCTATCATGGGGACCCGATTAAATCTTTGAACAATCAAACTTTTGTATGATTTTCATTTTGTCGAAGGTTTTCAATTTCTTTCGACAGACAATTCTGTCTTCTTTTCTTTTCTCTCCATCAAAGGCAACAATTTCTTTTATCGCCGATCTTGTGCATGGACACTCCACTATCAACAATCCGATGACTATCGATAATTCCTCCTGGAACATCCTGCACACTCACTCAGAGATTAGTTGGAGAGGGGGACCCAAGCCTTCATAGACTTGGGTCGTCCCTGTTATGTCACACCCCTTTCTGCGGCGGAAGCACGAGGTGTGATCATGAAAGGTTCTCATTGCATACGAAGAGTAAACATACTACATGCTCATGAAAAATAACTTCAAATACCATAATTTGAAACATAAGATAGCGTTTACATCGCTAAGTCGCATAAAACATGGTCTTAAAAAGTTTACAACTTTATTTAAAGATAAACAATAGTGACATCCAAGAGCATAAGCAAGACCGCGCGTACATCCATCCTAGTTACCTGAAATACATGTGAGTTTTGGAAAAACGTCAACATAATGTTGGTGTGAATTCATGCAGTTTTTGTATTTCACGTTTGTATACTTTGTATGAAAACATAGTTTGTGTATAAATCAAGTTTTCATATATAAATCAAGTTTCATGTGTACACCACGTACTCATGTATAATTCAAATTCTTCTTGAGTACCCCACGTACTCAAGTATAATTCCCATTTTCTTGAGTACCCCACGTACTTCAAGTATAATTCAAGCTTTTCTTGAGTACCCCACGTACTCAAGTATTCATCAAGTTTTAGTATGGTATGAATTTTATGTAAATACAGTATTCCTGTAAGTATCAGGATTGTTAATGGGTTGCAAAGCCATTAACATGTGACACGACATAGGAAGTCACCAAACCTTAGGCATTTAATTGGTATATTCTGAGACACAAAAGCACTACTCGATTCTCGCCCTCACCGAGAGTGTGGCTGCCCGGCACCCGTTAGATCTAACCTTTTGTTCTGCGGTCTAGGTATATTGTTGATTAATGGTGCTTCTGGTACCCTATTCGTGACACGATTTCTCGTATCATTTCTCATAACGCCTCATACTTGGTTCTCGTCCTCACCAAGTGCGTTTCTCATATTCTTATATTTCGTCACACTTGGTTCTCGTTCTCACCAAGTGTACTTCTTGTATTCTTATATTTCGTCACACATGGTTCTCGTTCTTACCAAGTGTACTTCTTGTATTTATATCATACCAATTATAAATATTGTACATTTGTACATGTATTTCACCCCCCGAAGTTATAAAAACTGAAAACAGTTAAAGAGAAAAGGGGGAGCATGAACTCACAACTTTTCGTTCCTGTGCGTCGTAAACTTCACCGGATTTGCTTAATTAACGTCGTAACCTATACGCGTTTTCTTAACGTTAGTCACTAGACTTGCGTCGCACAAGCACAGTCACTCTCTTTTTTATATGTTTTGTTGTGTTAAAAATATTTTATATTTTTAACTAAGTGTCTTACTTATATTATTTTCTCAAAAATATATATAAGCTTTTGTGTTTTGCACTTTGCACCCGAATTACGTATCTTGTATGTTGTATGTGTATTTTTTTTTGTGTGTATACTCCTCATGAGTATTTAGTGTATTTTTAAGTCTTAATACACTAGCACGTATAACACATACTATATACACTTAGCACAAAAGTTAGTGATAAAATAATATATATTTTTCTCTCAAAAATATACATACTTATATCCATTTTTATTCTTGAAGAAATCCTCATTTCTTATCACCAAAAATTGGGGAAACCTTGGTAATACTTATAAATACATTTTTAGGGAATAAGTTTCTCAAAAACTTATATTTTTCTAAGTGGCAAAATTTATAAAAATTTTGACAGAGTTTCCCCTAAAAATGGAGGTTTCCCATGTTTTCAAAACATGTGTTTATTTTCTTTTAAATCGTCAACAATCATCAACAACAATTATCAACAATAATCATCAACAATAATCACTAATTTCTCCATTTCATGAACTTGAATATTTACAAAAAAAAAATGTGTAGTAACTTACTAGAACATTTAGTAAGTCTTTCCATCTCTAAAAATAAAATCATTATCTCGAAAACTTTATTTTTAAAGAATATGAAGTTTTACAACTTCTAGTCGGTATTTACGAAAATATTTCTTTGTTAAATCCTTTCGTTACACAAGTGTCTACACACTTTTTGGTTCTCAAAAATGTCTTTATTTTGAGAAAGATCCGGCATTTTAAACATGATTTCATCATACACTTGGTTATTCAAAAATACCACTTGTAGATCCGTAGATCTACTAGTTTAGAACTCCATTTCCTAAGAAAAATCGTTTTTACACAAGTTCATGTTTGTGAGTGAAAGGGTTCGTCATCTAGAAATTTTACGACTTAACATAAGGCTAGTTCATGTTCCAAGAACATGATCTAGCGTGGTTTGATGACGATCCATTCCAACACTAGCGATCCACAACAATAAATAATCATAACAAAACTAGTTTCAAAAGTTTTACACTAACCTTCATTCATTAACCACCATGTTTATTATTTTTAGTAGACTTTTAGTTTTGGTCTCTAGTGTTCATAATTTTTATCCGACAAATCTCTTATTAACCACTTTAGACAAGATCAATAGGATGTTTTAGAACACTTACTACTAGCTCGAGGCTAGGGAAGAAACTAGACGAAAAACGGGTGGTTAATAGCGTCGTAGAGAGGTCCTCGGCAATCCGTAAGCACCAAGCTCCCTTGTATGAGATCCTTCACACTTGTATGTACGTAGAATGCCTTGATCAAAATCGAAAATGAGTGTGGGTGTGGCTATGGTGGTCGGCCGAGAATCAAGAGGAAGGAGAGGGGAGAGTGGTTTTCGTGAAGTGTAGGTGATGAAATGAGAAGTGATCTCATGGACTTTCTTATAGACCATTCATTAAGATAATCCATTGGTTACTATGTCCTTTAGATATTTAACATGTGTTATTATAATAATCAAATTTTTGTGGGGTGTCCCCTCAAGGAAACTGAACTCGGTCATGGGGGGGGGGGGGGGGTAAAGGGGTTGGATTTGAACTAAGTAGTTAAGCTAGTTAGTAAATTAGGGGATTAAATTAGAGTATAATGTGTGTAGTAATTTATAACGGGTGTTAGGGTATTCGGGTACCCTAACTAGCTTAGAAAAATAAGAACAATGTCATAGACAATATTTTTTTTTTTTGTGCTCCGGGTAAGGTCCGGTTGTTCGGTTAGACACTGGTTCGTTAAAGTACTAAATTACACCTTTTAGTGTCTAATAGGTACCTTTCTTGTACCCTTTCAATTCCCAACACTCCGGGAAATATTCTGGATAATAAAACGACATTTCTGCATAATATTCATATGTTTAAATGCTGATTATTGCTGAATTATATAAATTCTGCACTTAAAGTGTGTTTCGGGTGCTTTTTAGTGCTTATTTTTGCTTTCGTATTGCATATATATTAAACCCTTGTATGTACTCTTGGGTTTTAATGCATTCTTGCTGTCGGACCTACACCTAGGCTCCAATTTTATTGTCTGACTGCTTTCTGCAGTTCCGTTGACACATAGTGTCTTACCGGTGAGTTTACTTAGTATTTTTGACGCAACGCTCTCGTTTATGCATAAAGCAATATTTTGTAGTATACAACGTGCATGAATTCACTTGTTTAATCATGTGTTCAGACATTGCTGACAATTAAGCACATAATTGCAGTCAATAAATAATAATTAAAGTGTACGGAAATTACCGGTTTGGTGCTAGTTGTCACAGTCTCCCCCCGTAAAAGAATTTCGTCCCGAAATTCAGGCTGAACTAACTCTCGCAGGAGTCTTCTTGAATAGGTGGGGATACTTTTCTTTGAACTGGTCTTCGCGTTCCCATGTGTACTCGGGTCCGTGCTTAGAGCTCCAACGTACTTTGACAAGTTTCACACTGCTCCTCCTGGTCTTGTTGACTTTCCAGTCGGTAACCTCAACGGGTTGTTCTGTAAATCGGAGGGCTTCATCAATATGCACTTCATCCATCGGGATGATCACGTTTTCTTGTGTTGGACTCTTCTTCAGATTGTATACATGAAACGTATCATGTACTCCATTAAGTTCTTCCGGTAACTCCAACTTGTATGCCACGGTACCAATTCTTTTCAATATTCTGAATGGTCTGATGTATCGTGGATTCAGCTTTCCACGCTTCCCAAATCTGACAACGCCCTTCCATGGTGAGACTTTTAACAACACTTTATCTCCCACCTTGAATTCTACTGATTTTCTTTTCGGATCAGCGTAGCTCTTTTGTCGATCTCGAGCCGCCTTAATGCGCTCTCGGATCTGCGCAATCTTGTCGGTTGTCTCTTGTACAAGTTCAGGACCAACCATACGTTTATCTCCGGCATCTGCCCAACATAAGGGCGATCGGCATTTGCGGCCATACAGAGCTTCGAACGACGCGGCTTTTATGCTCGTATGATAACTGTTATTGTAGGAAAACTCAACTAAAGGTAGATGAGTATCCCAGCTGCCACCTAGATCCATGACACATGCGCGAAGCATATCTTCCAATGTTTGTATAGTCCGTTCGCTCTGGCCGTCTGTTTGTGGATGGAATGCCGTGCTTAGATCTAACTGAGATCCAAAGGCTTCCTGAAATGATTGCCAGATTCTTGAGACAAAGCGTCCATCTCTGTCTGAAATAATTGAGATTGGCACTCCATGTCGTGCCACAATTTCCCTTAAGTATATCTCTGCAAGCTTTCCAGTGCTGTCTTTTTCTCGGATCGGTAGGAAGTGCGCAGACTTTGTTAATCGATCAACTATTACCCATATCATATCGTGCCCTCTCGGGGTCCTGGGTAATTTCGTTATGAAGTCCATCGAGATTTGTTCCCACTTCCACACGGGAATCTCTGGTTGTTGTAGTAGGCCGGACGGTTTCTGATATTCTGCCTTAACCTTGGCACAGGTTAGGCATTTTCTAACATAAACAGCAACGTCGCTTTCGAGTCTCGGCCACCAATAGTATTCTTTCAAGTCTTGATACATTTTGTCCGATCCTGGATGGATCGAATATCTCGATTTGTGGGCTTCATTAAGGATGACTTCTCGTATGCCACCATAGAGTGGAACCCAAATACGCTTCTTGAAGTATAAGGCTCCCTCTTCGTTTGGCACCATGTATTTCAGCATACCCCGTAGGTATTCAGCTTTACGGTTCTCTTCTTTAAGAGCTTCTTGTTGTGCATCACGAATGCGTGCAGTAAGGTTAGTTCGAATCGTCATTTCCAATGCTCGAACCCTTAGGGTCTTAACCCTTTCTTTTCGGCTCAACGCGTCCGCTACAACGTTTGCCTTTCCAGGATGGTACTTAATCTCACAGTCATAATCGTTCAGCAGCTCGACCCAACGTCGCTGGCGCATATTCAATTCCTTCTGATCAAATATGTGTTGTAAGCTTTTGTGATCTGTGAAAATTGTACATCGAGTACCATATAAATAATGTCGCCAGATCTTCAGGGTGAATACCACTGCGCCCAGCTCCAGGTCGTGAGTGGTATAGTTTCTTTCATGTACCTTCAGTTGTCTTGAAGCGTAAGCGATGACTTTTTGGCGTTGCATGAGCACGCAACCCAAGCATTGTCGTGAGGCGTCGCAGTATACCACGAAGTCTTCAGTGCCTTTGGGTAATGATAGTATCGGTGCATCGCAGAGCTTGTTCTTAAGTAGCTGAAAGGCTTCTTCCTGTTTGTGACCCCAGTCGTATTTCTTGTCTTTCTGTGTAAGGGTTGTTAGCGGTTGAGCTATCTTTGAGAAATTCTCAATGAATCGCCGATAGTAGCCCGCTAAGCCCAAAAATTTTCGAACTTCAGTTGGGGTCTTGGGAGCTTCCCAGTTCTTTATTGCTTCTATCTTGGACGGGTCTACATGAATGCCCTTCTCATTCACAACGTGACCAAGAAACTGTACTTCGCAAATCCAGAATAAGCATTTCGAGAACTTAGCATAAAGCTTCTCTTTCTTCAGTAGTTCCAAGATGGTTCTGAGATGTTGCTCGTGCTCTTCTTTCGTTCGCGAGTAAATCAGGATATCATCGATAAATACAATCACGAATTTATCGAGATATGGTTTGCATACGCGGTTCATCAAATCCATAAAGACCGCTGGTGCATTTGTCAGTCCGAATGGCATCACAAGAAATTCGTAGTGCCCATATCGCGTTCTGAATGCAGTCTTTGGCACGCTTTCTTCTTGGATTCTCAACTGATGGTATCCCGATCGAAGGTCGATCTTGGAATAGTAGTTGATCCTTGCAGTTGGTCAAATAAGTCATCAATCCTCGGTAGCGGGTACCGATTCTTGATAGTGAGCTTGTTTAGTTCCCTGTAATCGATACACATCCGCAGTGTTCCATCCTTCTTTTTCACGAACAATACTGGAGCTCCCCAGGGTGAGAAGCTTGGCCTTATAAATCCTTTATCCAACAACTCCTGAAGTTGTGTAGATAATTCTTGCATTTCGGATGGTGCAAGTTGATAGGGAGCCTTGGCTACAGGAGCGGCTCCTGGAACCAAGTCTATACGGAATTCGACTTGTCGTTGCGGAGGTAGTCCTGGTAGATCTTCAGGAAAAACATCAGGGAATTCCGTCACCACAGGAATGTCTTCGAGTTTTGGCTCCACAGCCTTCTTGTCTATAACGTGTGCTAGGAAAGCGACACATCCTTTCCTCAAGCACTTTTGTGCCTTCATGCAACTGATGATTCGAAGGGGCGCGTTTCGTCTTTCTCCATGTACGATGAGCGTTTCATCATTCGCCAAAGGGATGCGGATGATTTTCTCATGACAAATAACCTCAGCTTTGTTCTTGGACAACCAGTCCATTCCAACTACTACATCGAAGCTACCCAATTGAATAGGTAAGAGATCGATGCTAAAATTTCGTTCGCCAAGTTCTAATGTGCAACCTCTGACAACTTCGCCCGATTCAACAAGTTTACCATTGGCTAGTTCTATGGAGTAAGGAATTTCTAATCTAGTAGATTCTATTCCGAGTATGCGTTTAAATTCCACAGAAATGAAGCTATAATCGGCGCCAGTGTCAAATAATATGGATGCAAAGTGATTGTTAATGAGAAACGTACTGGTGACCACGTTAGGGTCCTCGCGTGCGTTCTTTGCTCCAATCACAAATGCTCTAGCCTGAGCATTGTTTCCTTCTGGGCAGTCCTTCATGAAATGATCATTGCTTCCACATTTGAAGCATCCTTGGTTCCGCCCTTTCCCGTTACCATTCTTGTTACCAGCACCATTTCCATTTCGGTTCTTTCCTTTTCCCCAACATTCTTCTGTTTGATGACCCAATTTACCACATTTGTCGCACCTTGGAATGCGACAAGCTCCATCATGATGATACTTAAATTTTTGGCATCTAGGCATGGAGCCTTGGTATGCTTTGGTTGCATGGGTTTTCGTCTCCTGAGGCGGATTAGTGTCGCGCTTCTTGCTGAAACCCTTGTTGTTGCGAGTTGCTTGGTTCAAACTTGTATGCTTTCTCTTTTTGTCACCGGACGACTCAGCATGTGTCTCGGTCTTTTCTGTTGGGTTCAGTGATAGCTTCTTCATATGAACACAATCTTCAGTAAGGCTGACAGCCAGAGTTACAGCCTCAGTGATTGTTTGTGGTTTGGCCGACGTCACCATGCCACGAAACTCTGGGGCCAGTCCCCAAATGTAGCGTTCAACGCGCTTGAATTCGGGAGTCACCATGTAGGGTAGTACTCTTGACAGATCGTGGAACCTTCGAGTATAACCATTAATGTCAGCACCTACCATGGTCAAGTGGCAGAACTCTGTTTCCAGCCTTTGGAGTTCAGCGCGAGAGCAATACTTCTCTCTCATTCTTTCCTTCAGTTCCTCCCAAGTTAAGCTATAAGCGGCATCATCACCCAAAGTTTGGGCTTGCAGGTTCCACCAAGTCAGAGCTTCATCGACAAACAACCCAGTAGCAAAGGTGACTTGTTGATCCGCGGTACACTTGCTCATGCGGATAGTAGCTTCAGTCTTCTCCGTCCAGCGCACAAATGCTACTGCACCTCCTGTGCCATCATAGTTCATCGGCTTGCAGTCGAGGAACTGCTTGAAAGTGCAGCCTGGAATTGATTCAACCAATTCACATGTGAGCAATCGAAGAAATAATGAAACAAGGACCGTTCATAAATTTCTCCATGCTTAGTAAATTGTCTTAAGGTTACCTTGAGCTGCATTGCCTCCAGACGAATCTCCATTCCCGTTACGCCTAGCGTTGCTTGGTCCTCCACTGTCCTGAGTACGGTTCGCCTCGTACTGGGCGATAACAGCGGAGATCCTTTCTTCCAGTAGAGCATTCAGCTCTTCAGCAGTTCTTGGCAGTGGGGGAGGAGGAGGTTGATCGTCATTGCGAGCATTCACAACTTTCCTTTCTGCGGCGGAAGCACGAGGTGTGATCATGAAAGGTTCTCATTGCATACGAAGAGTAAACATACTACATGCTCATGAAAAATAACTTCAAATACCATAATTTGAAACATAAGATAGCGTTTACATCGCTAAGTCGCATAAAACATGGTCTTAAAAAGTTTACAACTTTATTTAAAGATAAACAATAGCGACATCCAAGAGCATAAGCAAGACCGCGCGTACATCCATCCTAGTTACCTGAAATACATGTGAGTTTTGAAAAAACGTCAACATAATGTTGGTGTGAATTCATGCAGTTTTTGTATTTCACGTTTGTATACTTTGTATGAAAACATAGTTTGTGTATAAATCAAGTTTTCATATATAAATCAAGTTTCATGTGTACACCACGTACTCATGTATAATTCAAATTCTTCTTGAGTACCCCACGTACTCAAGTATAATTCCCATTTTCTTGAGTACCCCACGTACTTCAAGTATAATTCAAGCTTTTCTTGAGTACCCCACGTACTCAAGTATTCATCAAGTTTTAGTATGGTATGAATTTTATGTAAATACAGTATTCCTGTAAGTATCAGGATTGTTAATGGGTTGCAAAGCCATTAACATGTGACACGACATAGGAAGTCACCAAACCTTAGGCATTTAATTGGTATATTCTGAGACACAAAAGCACTACTCGATTCTCGCCCTCACCGAGAGTGTGGCTGCCTGGCACCCGTTAGATCTAACCTTTTGTTCTGCGGTCTAGGTATATTGTTGATTAATGGTGCTTCTGGTACCCTATTCGTGACACGATTTCTCGTATCATTTCTCATAACGCCTCATACTTGGTTCTCGTCCTCACCAAGTGCGTTTCTCATATTCCTATATTTCGTCACACTTGGTTCTCGTTCTCAGCAAGTGTACTTCTTGTATTTATATCATACCAATTATAAATATTGTACATTTGTACATGTATTTCACCCCCGAAGTTATAAAAACTGAAAACAGTTAAAGAGAAAAGGGGGAGCATGAACTCACAACTTTGCGTTCCTGTGCGTCGTAAACTTCACCGGATTTTCTTAATTAACGTCGTAACCTATACGCGTTTTCTTAACGTTAGTCACTAGACTTGCGTCGCACAAGCACAGTCACTCTCTTTTTTATATGTTTTGTTGTGTTAAAAATATTTTATATTTTTAACTAAGTGTCTTACTTATATTATTTTCTCAAAAATAAATATAAGCTTTTGTGTTTTGCACTTTGCACCCGAATTACGTATCTTGTATGTTGTATGTGTATTTTTTTGTGTGTATACTCCTCATGAGTATTTAGTGTATTTTTAAGTCTTAATACACTAGCACGTATAACACATACTATATACACTTAGCACAAAAGTTAGTGATAAAATAATATATATTTTTCTCTCAAAAATATACATTCTTATATCCATTTTTATTCTTGAAGAAATCCTCATTTCTTATCACCAAAAATTGGGGAAACCTTGGTAATACTTATAAATACATTTTTAGGGAATAAGTTTCTCAAAAACTTATATTTTTCTAAGTGTCAAAATTTATACAGAGTTTCCCCTAAAAATGGAGGTTTCCCATGTTTTCAAAACATGTGTTTATTTTCTTTTAAATCGTCAACAATCATCAACAACAATTACAACAATAATCATCAACAATAATCACTAATTTCTCCATTTCATGAACTTGAATATTTACAAAAAAAAAATGTGTAGTAACTTACTAGCACATTTAGTAAGTCTTTCCATCTCTAAAAATAAAATCATTATCTCGAAAACTTTATTTTTAAAGAATATGAAGTTTTACAACTTCTAGTCGGTATTTACGAAAATATTTCTTTGTTAAATCCTTTCGTTACACAAGTGTCTACACACTTTTTGGTTCTCAAAAATGTCTTTATTTTGAGAAAGATCCGGCTTTTTAAACATGATTTCATCATACACTTGGTTATTCAAAAATACCACTTGTAGATCCGTAGATCTACTAGTTTAGAACTCCATTTCCTAAGAAAAAACGTTTTTACACAAGTTCATGTTTGTGAGTGAAAGGGTTCGTCATCTAGAAATTTTACGACTTAACATAAGGCTAGTTCATGTTCCAAGAACATGATCTAGCGTGGTTTGATGACGATCCATTCCAACACTAGCGATCCACAACAATAAATAATCATAACAAAACTAGTTTCAAAAGTTTTACACTAACCTTCATTCATTAACCACCATGTTTATTATTTTTAGTAGACTTTTTTTTTGGGTAAAGGGTTACCCCGGTAAATTTTATAGATCACCAACAAAAAAGAACAGGGTGTACCAATACACTGGCACACACTACTAGTCTAGACAACGGAAGACTAGAAATCCAACAAAAACAACCAACGACCAAACATACAACCAGCACCAAGCACAATGACTAGACAAAGCACTGCCCTAGCTCAAAACCAAAGCAAACAAACAAAGAAAAAAAAACTCTAGCCCGGATCGCACTCCAAGTTCTTCATCGAGATCTGCCAAGTATCCAAAATTTTCTGGTGCTTCAAATCTCTACCAACTTTGAAACCCATTAGTTTCAGCCGAACCGTACTAATGATGACATGAGAGAGCATATCAGGAGAGCGTTGGATACGAGAAAAAAGCCGGTTGTTCCTGTCTTGCCAAACATAATATGTAGTAGACTTTTAGTTTTGGTCTCTAGTGTTCATAATTTTTATCCGACAAATCTCTTATTAACCACTTTAGACAAGATCAATAGGATGTTTTAGAACACTTACTACTAGCTCGAGGCTAGGGAAGAAACTAGACGAAAAACGGGTGGTTAATAGCGTCGTAGAGAGGTCCTCGGCAATCCGTAAGCACCGAGCTCCCTTGTATGAGATCCTTCACACTTGTATGTACGTAGAATGCCTTGATCAAAATCGAAAATGAGTGTGGGTGTGGCTATGGTGGTCGGCCGAGAATCAAGAGGAAGGAGAGGAGAGAGTGGTTTTCGTGAAGTGTAGGTGATGAAATGAGAAGTGATCTCATGGACTTTCTTATAGACCATTCATTAAGATAATCCATTGGTTACTATGTCCTTTAGATATTTAACATGTGTTATTATAATAATCAAATTTTTGTGGGGTGTCCCCTCAAGGAAACCGAACTCGGTCATGGGGGGGGGGGGGGGGTAAAGGGGTTGGATTTGAACTAAGTAGTTAAGCTAGTTAGTAAATTAGGGGATTAAATTAGAGTATAATGTGTGTAGTAATTTATAACGGGTGTTAGGGTATTCGGGTACCCTAACTAGCTTAGAAAAATAAGAACAATGTCATAGACAATATATTTTTTTTTTGTGCTCCGGGTAAGGTCCGGTTGTTCGGTTAGACACTGGTTCGTTAAAGTGCTAAATTACACCTTTTAGTGTCTAATAGGTACCTTTCTTGTACCCTTTCAATTCCCAACACTCCGGGAAATATTCTGGATAATAAAACGACATTTCTGCATAATATTCATATGTTTAAATGCTGATTATTGCTGAATTATATAAATTTTGCACTTAAAGTGCGTTTCGGGTGTTTTTTAGTGCTTATTTTTGCTTTCGTATTGCATATATATTAAACCCTTGTATGTACTCTTGGGTTTTAATGCATTCTTGCTGTCGGACCTACACCTAGGCTCCAATTTTATTGTCTGACTGCTTTCTGCAGTTCCGTTGACACATAGTGTCTTACCGGTGAGTTTACTTAGTATTTTTGACGCAACGCTCTCGTTTATGCATAAAGCAATATTTTGTAGTATACAACGTGCATGAATTCACTTGTTTAATCATGTGTTCAGACATTGCTGACAATTAAGCACATAATTGCAGTCAATAAATAATAATTAAAGTGTACGGAAATTACCGGTTTGGTGCCAGTTGTCACATGTTCATCGACAAAGGTTATTTCAACCTCGCGATGACCTGGAACTGGTGAGACTCCCCCTGAAACTTTATCCGTTTTAGGTTTCCAAGCTTGTTTTCGTTTACCGGATTGTGTATTATTTACAGATTTAGAAATCTCTGGTTTTAACGGTTTTGACAAAATTGGTTTCCTTTTAACAGTTTCTGGTTTTAAAGCCTTTTCGATCACCTTCACATTTTTACGTCGTTGTTTTGTTTCCTGTTCTTTAACAGTGCGTTTGTCAGTTTTGGGTGAAACAAGACGACATTTTTGGTGACCTTGTTCAGAAGGGGCTCTTTCTACAAAATTTGGTTTCGGAGAGTTTGTGCAATTTCTGATAATGTGGCCAAACTCCCCGCATTTAAAGCATGATCTCCTTTCAACAAAATTAGGAGATTATGTTCGAGGTCCTGACGTTGAATTTGTAGACCCCGAGGTACTAGCTTCACACCCGTTTGTGTGTTGGGTGTAATTGTTATCACTATTATGTTTCAAAATTTTGACCTTTTGAACAAACTCATTATTGGATTTATTTTCAAAAGTCTCAACTTTATCAGTACCCTTGGAGGCCACAAATTTAACGTCTTGCATTTCTTCTTGTAACGAGCTCCTTTTGTTTCAGCCTTTGGTTGTGTAACCTTAGGCTTTTGAGCTCGTTGTTGTTGTTTACCCTTAAAGGAGACAGATTGTTTCTTTGTCGGTAATGTTTGATTTCCATGCTGTTTCCTAACTTCAGCTTTTGGAATAGGATCACATTGAGTTACAGAAACTCTCGGGATCGCTTTACCCAAAAACTTAGTTGTATTATCTTCAAACACTTTATCAATCAAGGATTGATTGACGTTTTTGATTGGAAAATCTTTGTCTGAATAAATTTTACTATCACCGACCAAAGTATACAACACGTTATAACTTTTAATGGTAGACACTGTCTCAGTGATAGGATCTATCTCTTGTTTAGCACCAGTTGATTGCACAGCAGGAGTAGGAGGATCACACAAAATGTGATTCTCAAAAGGCACTTCTACTCCTTTTCTATCGTCAAGAGATTTATCCTCATCACTCACATCTGATTCATCATCCGAAGAATCATAGTCCTCAACGGTTGGAGGACTTTGATTTGAAGCACATGATGACTTTTCCTTGCTATCAGATGAGCCCTCCGATGAATTGTCCGTTTTGAACCCTAAGCCAGTTGTAACTTCCTCATAATCAAGAGGTACAGTTGGCTCAAAACGCGGCATTTCCTCCTCATCGGGCATCTTGGTATAGTTGTGTCTTAAAGGAGGCGGACACGACTTATACCCAACGCCTTTAACATTACCCTTTAGTTGTTGAACGTCAATGATGTGATCAAGCACATATCGGGAGTTTGAGTAACTCTCCAATTATTGAGCTTAATCGCCTCATATTCACATTTAGCCGTGGCCAACTCTTTCTTTGTTTCTTCAATGATATTAATATAGTTATTAATACCAATTTGTTTAATAAAAACAGTTTTTGATAACTCAGAAACGCTTTTCTTAAGTGTCTCAATTACTGATTTAAATTCTTTTTCATGATGAGTTAGAGCCATGTTTGCTTCTTTGCATTTAGACAGTTCAATAACCAAACTCTGATTGTGACCATGAACCGTTTCAGATTTATGTTTAAGATTAGCACATTCATGTTTAATCTCTTCAAATTCATGTTTAAGATTAGCACATTCATGTTTCATATCAACACAATTACTACATATTCTAGAAGTTTCAGATTTTACCTGACTTGTAGAAGCTGTGACATTAGCCATAAAGGCAGTCTGAGAAGAGAAAGATCCATCTTTAGTGAGAATCTTCTCCATTTCTTCTGATGTAGCATCAGCTTTCTTGATCAAGTCAGAATTTTGACATTTCATCTCCTTGGCACCATTCGACAAACTATCAGCTTCAGAATCCATTCCCTCCTTGACGTCCGATTCTGAACTGTAATCACTCACACCTGAGCTATCTTCATCAGTGCCACTATATCCTGAACTCGTATCTTTTCCTGAAGATTCACCATCATTGACATTCTTGACAATTTCAGCATAAAACGCAGTTCCTCCTTGATCTCCACCTCCACATTGTACAGACCAGTCACACCTTTCATCAGTTTGATCTGAGTTTGATTTGAGTTGGACGTGGATGTACTTGTTTGATTTCTGAATGGATTTTGGTTTCCCTTTTGAGGTTGGGCTTGAGGTGTAACAAATCGAGGTTGAAGTGGAGTGTAAGTAATCGATGGTGTCAAACTGAAGTAGACACTTAGATCGAATTTAGGTTTTGAAAAAGCGTGAGCTTGAGCAATCATATGCGCTGGCGGATGATAAGCACTTGGATCGAAAACCGGAGGTGGAGCTGACTGGGGAAACGGAAAGAAGCTTGAATTCGACATTGGATTGAAAACAAGTAACGAAAAATTAAGCCCACTAATATCTTGCCACTAATGTTTCGTATAAGCCCACGAAAAAAAACTGAATGATGTTTCGTTGAATGATTACACACTTGAAATCAAACTGTTAAGTCTCTTTTACAAGTCCTCTCTTTGACGAAACTGTACTCGAAGAAACTTCAGTGAAGAATCACTGTTATAACGAAACTTGATAACGGCGAAACTTGATCTCGTCTTCAACTATTTCAGCTCAAACTAACTTTCCGTCCAAATTCACTTTGAAATAACTTGTGATCCAATATATTATTTATATATAATAATTTTTTTTAAAGGAAGCCCGCCAGAAATAATATTTGCAGCCCAATCTTTGTTAAAACTAAGCTGATCCAATTTTAAAAATCCAAAAACACAATAAGTCAAAAAACACAATAAGTCCAATCTTTGCTTTCATAATCACGTGACTACCTCAAGTTGTCAAAACTTTTCACTTTGATTGATTTTTATTATTTTTTAAAAACAATTTGACATATGAAGACACAACCTGATGATGTTTTTTTTTTTTGAATTAATTGTGAGAATTTTGAACCTCTTTCATTAAAAAAAATGTCACGTGAATATGTAAGTGGCCGGCAATACTTAATTCTATTGGGCCGATATTCTTGAATAGTTAATGGGTCGGTGCAATGATTGAAGAGTTCACGTGATGTATTGAATGGGCCTGGTGTGTGACGAAACCTGTTCTGAATAATAATGCTTCGACGAAACCTTTTGATAATTGACGAAACCTTTCTGCTGATCTTTATGCGACGAAAACTCAATGTGATAACCTTGGTTCAACGAAAATCTGGTGTTGACAGCGTAGCATGTGATAACGAAACTTAATATATTCTTGGTGAAACTCTAGTGACGTAACTCAATGGGCTTTCATCTCTTGCCACTTTAGTCAACAAAGGGATAAGCTTTGGTTAGATTTTTCAAAAAGAAATCTTATCCTTCTGACACATAACACCAATTACAAACAACAACATGCCTAATCATATGGTCTGAAATATTTTATTCAAATGAACTTTTATCCTTTTAATTTTTAAATTTACTAACAACTTATGAGTCACTTCTCAGAAGATCAAAAAGTGGAAAAAATGAAGAACACATATGAACTTTTTGAAGATCTTATGAACTTGATAAATTTTCGAACACGATTTTGCTTAAACTTTCAATAAAAACCAAACTCTAAACATGCACACATGTAATGTAACAAGGTTTTCAATAAAACTATAGCAAAAACAACACGATTAAACACAGATTTTCAACAGAATTTCCAGAAAGAAAAATAAACTTTTCAAGAACAACAATCTGAAAATAACAAGAACACACTTGTTTCAAACAACACAATGTTTGGTTTTAAACAAGGAAAAGAGCCAAGGCTCTGATACCACTTGTAGGTCCGTTTTTCTCGGAGGATCCGTTACGTAAACCTATTCCCTGTTTATCACAAACACGATCACGGGTGCGGAATCCCCGTGACGGTGCAAACCAAACACAATGTAAAACACACACGCGTAACCAAAGATTCAATATCTATTGATTAGGGATGAGTACAACCACAAACATATACAAACAATGTTTACAGACTCTCACTAAGTCTCTCTGTGCTCACTCATGGAGTTTCACAGTGGTCTCATAACTAAACTGGTAATCAACTGAGCTATTTATACTGACCATACGGCGAAAACCCTATGGACGAAAACCATGTGTGACGAAATCAGGGATTTCGCCACACACACATAATGACGAAATCCAAGTGTGTTCGTCATATGAATATTGACGAAATCAACAGAGAGTTCGTCATATATGTCATTTAGATATTATTGACATCATCATGACATCATCATGATGATGTCATGATGATGTGTCAGCGGGAAACGTTCTTGGCTCTCCGTGCTTCGCGTGTCGAACTCTGAGGCGCACGACGGAGGAATGTCGCTACGTCGGGCTTGAGCCGAACCTAACCGAGTCGAACCGAACCGAATCGAACCGAGTCGAGTCGCGTCCACAAAAAGTGTACCAACATTATGTTGCTAAACAAGGTACATGAGTGTTTATATAAGTCCATATATGTTTGGGTATAGTTTCTTAATTTGTTTAGAATAGTCTTTTGGTTACTTATTATGGATGAAAAGATTGCTACTTTAAAATTCTGATGTGTTTCTGGATATGATTGGTTAACATTTAATCAATTTTACCTATTTTGAACACATTGAGGAGAATGTGTAATTTAACTGTGGGGAGAAACTTAATAATTTGAAAATTGTTTGTCCTAAAAACGAGCCTTACACAAAACTCTACTTGGAACCGCTAAAACACCCCAAATCTTTTTCAAAACTTTATTTTTATTTTTTTGTTTTGTCTTATTTATAGTTTAAGTTAAGAAATTAAGTTCTAAAAGTTTTCAAGTTTTTATAATTATTTACAACCGTCATGATAAAAAAATGGAATCATATAAGAAAAATTTATAAGAAGGGCATGACAAATTTTTAAAATTTGATTGTATATATATTTTCACATTTTTACCCTTTTCCCACAATCTTGTGAGTTTTGAGCCTTTAACGAGCATTCATTATCACATCTATACTAAATGCCCATTTTTCTTTTCTTGTGTGAATAGCCCATACGGTTCCTACAAATCTAGAACTTGACAGGACAATACATTCTTGGTCCTTACCGATTAATCGAAGTAAGTATATGATTGAGGCATTAGGATTTTAAACCCTTTTTCATTTCAACCTTATTTTTATTTTTATCTCCCCAAAAATACAAAAATTCCCCCTATTTAACCCCTTTGAGCCTAAACCCTTTCATTTCAAAACCCACAACACACATCACCCAAAAAACCATATTTTTATCTTTACACCCTTTATGTTAGTAAAAATCGGTTCTTTTGGAAAAACTCAAAAATTAGGTGACTAAGGCTTAATAAAAAACTATTCTTTAAAGTGCTTGAAATTAATAAGCAAATCTCTTACTTAAAAGCACTTACTTAGTTCATAAAGTCACAAATAAAATTTTCAAAAGAAACCAACTTTTTACGCTTCTAGACACTTTAAATAAAACCACCCTACCCTTAACCAAAAACCAACCCTATCAAAGTCCTCTTGATATTTGTAAAGATTAGGTCAAAAAAGAGGAGATTTGATTGATCGTCAAGCTTATGGTAGGAGTAAGTTCCGTAACGGGACCGAGCCTTTCACTTATACATTTCGGCCAAGTGTTGAGTGACCACTTGTGAGGTATGTGAATGTATATATAGCTTATTGAAATTTTAAATATGTGTTATGCTTATATATATTTATTTTTCTTAAAAAGTTCTAAATAAAATCATGTCGAATAAGATTGTAAATAAAATAAAAACAAGAATAAATAATGAACTTGGATTCTCGACACTCTATACACAAGACTAAAAACTTCTCTTCTACCCATTCTATTTGAGAATTATATAAGAGTTTTGCTTGAAGACAAGCAAAGATTCAAGTGTAGAGGTATTTGATATGCACAAAATATAACATGTAAATCATATCAAATAAGGTATAAAAACGACCATTTTTAGTACTTATGTTGTAAAAAGTGTGTTTCTTTGTTTACTTTTGATTTTCAGGATTAAAAGAGTTTAAATGGACAAAAGGAAGAAATTAACGGCAAAAACCAACATAAATGCGAAGAAAAGAAGTTGGCACACTATACCGACCCTCCAAGCTTCACCCCAAAGACAAAAATAACAAGACCAGAGCCAAAGCATAGGGTCGTGCCAGCCCGGCATGGGTTGTGACCCCATTCAAGATTCCCAAAGAATAAAGACAAACAGAAAACGACAAGAGGCACGGGGGCTGTGTCCCCTAGGCACGGGCCGTGGTCAACTCTCAGATTCACAAATCTAGGTCCGTACAGCAAGTACAGAAGACACAGGGGCCGTGTGTGTGGAAGAGCTGACACCAGCATTAAACGAAGACATAGAAGGGAAGGACACGGGGCCATGCCAAGCAGGCACGGGGCCGTGTAAAGCTACTGTTTTCAAGTATAAAATAAGGTGTTTGGCTCATTTGCAAACCATCCCTTGGCAAACCAGTTCTCTCACACCTGCCACCACTCTACCACCACAATACCACCATCATCCACCACTTTCATCCATCATCCATCCTTAAGTGTGTGTAGTCTCGGGATCCAAGATCGATAGTAAGAGGTTTTGTCAAACAAAGGCATGCTTAGCTAATCTCTTACATCACTTGGTGAAGACAATATCATTTATGTATTACTTTTGATTTCCTAGCTTTGGTAACTTTTTTATTTAGGTTTGTATTAATGACTTTAATAACTAGTTTTTTATATTGAAGGTGAACTTTACTTAATCATTTCTTCATGTTTTGTTTATTCACTCATTCGTGTATTTACGGTCTATATAAAGCGTGTTAACTACCTGGAAGGGAGTTAGAAGGGTGGTTGGAAAAGTTCTTGCCTCGTTCAGTGTATAGATCCTCCGAGGACTTAATTCAAGCTTATTAGGACTTCCCTTGAGGCAGGTAGAATCAAATCAGGGGAACTAAAAACGGCTTATAATCCCTTATAAATTAACTACTATTAAAACTTTAAACCAGCCTTGAGGTACTGTATCCTTGTTGAATCAGACAAATATGGCCGAGGGTAGTGTTGCCTCCAAAGATAGACATGCCACTTTTTGCATTAATAACTTACTTAATTATCTTTCAATAATCCGGCCTTGCGGGACTGTATCCCTGCTGACTCAGACCAATACAGTTGAGGGTAGTGTTGCCTCTAAAAGAAGGACATGCCACAATAACTAAGATAGTCTCTTAAAAAACCCAAAGCGAGGAAATCATCAAAGGATACATAAATGACAAGTCGGATCCAAGTGATTCTATCTTGTCTTTCTGTTTTATTTATTTTGTATCTTTATTTTCATTTATTAAAAACAAAAAAAAAATCTCTCTATATTTGGTTAGATTAGACGTTGCAATATTCCGGTATTAAAAGATTTTGTGTCCTTAGACGACCTCGATATCTTACCATCACTATACTACGCCAAAGATGGGTGCACTTTCCCTAGCGTGTTGTAGAGAGTGATAGTTTTATATCGTGTTCTATAAATTTAAAGTTTGATTAAAGGGTAAAAAGGTACTAAAAATATGTACACGCTCCGACACGTCAGATACCAAACTGTCACACCCTCAAAATGCCACATGCGGATTTCTCCGCGAGGCATGTGATGTACCAGGATCTAGCCACTAATCATATCTAACTAATAGTAAATATTATTAAACACAAACGTCATGTCCAACATGAAAAGTGTAATTCCAGATAACATTTCAAACAAAGCATGTGTTCAGCGGAAGCAAATGTAATTGTTTCAAAACTATCAAAACCAAGTTGTTTTAAAATGCATAATACTAAGCGTTCACATTAAGTAGCACGCCCCATGACTCTTCCAGCTCCCCAGATTGCAAATTCCCAAGCATGATGTACCTAACAACCTGCAAGCATGTCGTGTGTCAAACATAAAGTTGGCGAGTTCATAATTTTGTTTAACGTAAATCATGTAAATGTTTAGCTTTAAAGACATGTCATGAATAATTAACTAGGTACCGATGTGAATGTTATATTTTTTGTGCCCTCATCAATGTCTATCAGCATTGATCAAAGTGTTTAAGGTCCTTAGTTCACGCCCGCCTCCTAGCATGGTGTGAGGTTTGTCAAACCTAATAGCGCTATCAAGTAATACCCCGTTGTCTCCCAGGCAACTAGCTCGGTAGTATGTAGGGGCTTTCATAATAGAGATTGAGTTTATTAACCGACATCGAAATTAAACTACAACATTTAAAAAGTATTCCTCCCAGGAATATTAGTCTCCCCCGGGATGCATGCTTGTGAAAGAGTAGTGAACTCACCTTGGTTTGCTCGGTATGTGTTAACGTGTCTTTAATGCTTTAATAAGATATTAGATCTGTTAAACGCGCCCTAGTGTACAATATTGTGTAAGTAAGTATACCAGTAGGGTTTGCAATACCTATTTGTCCAAACAACCAAGTGTTTAAATGTGATCGGGTTATCAAGTTAACATACTGTTGGACTCTGTATGCCCAAGACACATATTAAATTGATGTGGCTAGTACGTTATGATCCAAGTCGAGTCATACCCAATAACAAGCTAGACAAACACTTATAATATTTATTTGTGATATGATCAAACAAATAAATACTAACACTTATAATATTTAGAAATTGGTTTTCTAAATAATTACACTTGAGAAACCAATAAATTATATGGATAATTTATTTGGAGAGAATATTTTATTTTGTTATTTAATGGGTTAAATAACATTTTAAAAGATTGTATAAAGTCTTGCATATATGTAGTGTTATATTTATAAAAGTTATAAATATATATAAACCAAGACTTAAATTTTATAAAAGAAATTTATTTTTTTTATAAAATAAAGCTAGCCCCCCCTGGTGTTCTTCCCAAACTTTTATTTCCAATCACAAGACATGCAATTGTCATAAGCTAGAGAAGATTTGATTGGGTGGTCTAACCAAGACAATTTTGGTCCAATGGGGTTTCATGCACTTGCATGTGTAAGTTGGCACATGATTGGTCAAGGTGGGTGGCAATTCTCTCTCATGGTTCTATAAATACTTAGATGACAAATGCAAGAACTTGTAAGAACTAGAGAAATAGCTCTCTAATTTTCGGTCATCATAAGCATTTCTCAAGTGTTCGGTTTTTTATCTTTAGTGTTAAAAATCCTAGCTAAACTTGTGGTGTTTGTTGGAAGCTTGGGGTATACAAGCTTGAGGTCTTCTACTCTTGAGGACAACCATTTCAAGAAGCATCATCCGTTTCATCATCCTTGTACTCCAAGAAGGTAGTTTTCTAAACATCCTATGGTTGTGTTTGATAGTATGCATCTTCATATATGGATCCGGGTTTTGGGATTTTTCTTTTAAATGAAATTTATATCTTAAAAGTAACATGTTTTAAATATTATTTCCGCTGCGTTTTTATTTCATATGGATGAAATTGCTTTGATAAACATGTTAAAATCCCATCAATGGTATCAGAGCCGCTTATATGAGTGCATACTTCAATAGATTAAAAATTTCGGGTTTCGGGTTTGAATAAAACCCTATGGCCGAAAATTTTAACATGGTTAACCATTTGTTTTTCAAGATTATTTTCTTACATGCATAAGGGAATCTTGAAAAATTATTTCATATGGATGAATTTGTTTGTTTGGACAAAACTTACCTTTTCGGTTTTTTGAATATAGCCGAAAATGTTTATAAAAGGGAACCATTTTTTTTATGCTTCTTGAAATTATATATATATATATATATATATATATATTTGGATATATATTTTGGTGCATATGACCTAGCCATGACCTTGTGTTGAATGATTGTGTTGTTATTTATTATTTCAATGGGTTGTAGTAATTATTATTTTGTTCTTCCATTAGAAGATATGTAATTTATTTATTTTCATTTGGTATGTAAAATAAATAGATTAGGTGCATTTTATTTTACTAAAAAAAATGTATTAGGATATATTTTGTAAAAGAAGATGCACACAAAAATGCGGTTTTGGTTTGGACCATAATATTCGGTCCAAAGAACTTCATCGTTCTCAACGGGATTTTAACCCGATAACCAAAACACATTTTTGAAGTCCAAAAGAGTTTGGGGCTGAATATAAAAGACTTTTGGAAGCTCAAAGAAGGTGGAGAAATCACAACACAAGAAGGAGACTTGAAGCATTTGGATGCGGGAACAAGTGGGAGTTCAGCGACACACTACTTGTGTCATTTTTCACCCCTTAGGAAGGACCTTTTGGCACACTTGTTTCGGCTAACAAGTGTTGTCAAAAATAGTTGGCTATGGTTATGCACCTATTGTTATGTATGTTATGCTTGTGTGGTTGTTTATTTTGTTGTTTAGATGATATGTAGATATGCATGACTTAACAAACTAATAATCAACAACAAGCGTAAAATTGGTTCTTAACAAAATCATTAAAATGGTTAATAAAAGGTTTTATAAAAAATTAATGATTTTATAATAAAATGGGTTTTATTAAAAAGAACCTTGAAAAATTGGTTTTCACTAAAGTACCATTAATTTGAATGCATGCAAATGTATGGTACATAATATTTTCTAAACTAGAATTTTGAAATATTAAAAACCCTTTTATAAAACAAGTCAAACATCATCCTTTTATACAACACTCGAAACACTTGGGAACTCTTATTGTGGGATAAAGGTCACCTAACCACATTTGTGGGAACTTGTATGTTCGAGGTGGGTTTACCATGTTTGTGGGATAAATGTCACCTAACCACTTATGTGTATAAACTCACACGTGTGTGTAAGTTGGACGACTTGATTTGGAAACCATGAACTTAGGGTCACCGAAGCATGGGGAACAAAGATGTTGATGGGATTAAACATGCCAACTAAACATAAAGATGTTTAACCGATCCCATATGGCTAGAAATTGCAAAGAGTTGCAATTGTCAAACGTTGACTACCTTGTTAATTTAAATAGAGGGATAAAGGTCACCTAACCAATATTTATATATAACGTTGGATTCTAGATTTTAATTATTAATTGTCTTTAAGACACAAAAGGGTATTAATGATTAAAATATAATAATATCGAAAATAATAAATTGAACTTGTTAAATTTTGTAGATGGCCGCTAACAATGCAAACCCGACTAACCAAATCGTCCGAAACCTATCACTAAGAACCATCCTTGAAAAGGATCGTCTCAACCATAACAACTTCATGGATTGGTTTCGAAACTTGAGAATCGTTCTCAAGCAAGAGAAGATATCCTATGTGTTGGACGATCCTATTCCCGATGAACCTAACGTGGAAGATGTGGAAGCCTACAACGATTGGGTTAAGTATACCGAGGACTCCATGCAAGCCTCATGCCTCATGTTGGGAACTATGATTCCCGAAATTCAAAAGGATTTTGAACATCACGGGGCATACGACATGATTACCCAGTTAAAGGAAATGTTCCTACAACAAGCAAGGGTAGAATGCTTCGAAACTGTTCGTGCGTTTCATGCATGTCGAATGGAGGAAACCCAATCGGTATCATCTTATGTCCTTAAGATGAAAAGCCACATTGATCGCCTCGAAAGGCTAAATTGTCCCGTCTCTAAAGAGTTGGCTACGGATTTGATCCTCAACTCTTTAACAAAGAAATTTGAGAGCTTTGTAATGAATTACAACATGAATGGATGGGACAAGAGCATTGGTGAGCTTCATGCAATGCTCAAAACGGCTGAAGCAAGTATGGGCAAAAAGGCTTTACCCGTCCTAGCGATCAATGAAGGAGGCAACAAGGAGAGGCCCCACCCCGACTCTAAAGCAAACTCTGCTAAAAGAAAGGGACACGTCAAAGGAAAGGGAAAGGGAAAAGCTAAAGCAGAACCCGCCAAACCAAAGGAGAAGAAGGTAAAGGTTGCTACGAATGACCCATGTTTTGAATGTGGTGAGATAGGACATTAGAAGAGAAATTGTCCGTTGCTACGAATGACCCATGTTTTGAATGTGGTGAGATAGGACATTGGAAGAGAAATTGTCCGACCTATCTCAAAGAGTTGAAAAACAAGAGGGATGCAGGGCAAACCTCAGGTACTATCTTTATGATACATGTTGAGCTTAATGTTATTTCTTCTAACACATGGGTACTAGATACCGGATGTGGAACTCATATTTGCAATTCGTTGCATGGGTTCAAAAGAAATAGACATTACAAGAAGGGAGACGCTAGTCTCTTCATGGGCAACGGAGCAAAGGTTGATGTCGAAGCTCAAGGAGACTACGTTTTAGAGCTTCCAAGTGGTTTGGAAGTTATTTTGAAGAACGTTTTGTATGCTCCTAGTTTAACTAGGAACATAATTTCTGTTTCCCTTTTAAGACAATGTGGTTTTAATTTCGAATTTGTTAACCAAGACATTTATGTTTCTATGAATGATGTGTTTTATTTTAAAGCTATGTCT
Organism: Helianthus tuberosus; assembly: GCA_030545235.1. Lineage (NCBI taxonomy): Eukaryota > Viridiplantae > Streptophyta > Magnoliopsida > Asterales > Asteraceae > Helianthus > Helianthus tuberosus. Next base: position 63,956 of record JARYGA010011572.1, on the reverse strand, counting down.
TTAAATGGTATTTATGAATTAGATCATGATAACTCATCATATGATAGCTCAATGTACCAAGTAACCAACAAGAAACTCAAAATGGATTTGAGTGATTCCTACCTTTGGCATTGTCGCCTTGGACATATAAGCAAGAATCGCATGCATACACTTCAGAAAAATGGTCTTTTGAATACACATGAAGATAATTCATTTGATGTATGCGAATCTTGTTTACAAGGCAAAATGACCAAGACACCCTTTAGTGGAAATTTTGAAAGGGCTAAAGACTTACTAGGTATCATACATTCAGATGTATGTGGTCCTTTTAAGCCGATGACTAGGAATGGTGAAAGATACTTCATTACCTTTATCGACGACTATAGTCGTTATGGTTATGTGTATTTACTTAGACACAAGGATGAAGCATTTGAAATGTTCAAAGACTTCAAAAGTGAAGTATAAAATCAACTCAAGAAAACAATCAAAGTCCTTCGTACTGATAGAGGGGGAGAATACCTAAGTGGTGCTTTTCAAGATCATCTTAGAAGTTGTGGAATTATCTCACAACTTACTCCACCTGGAACACCACAACACAATGGTGTGTCCGAAAGGAGAAATCGAACTCTATTAGATATGGTTCGATCAATGATGGCTAGAAGCACATTACCTCTATCCTTTTGGGGTTACGCTTTGCTCTCCACAGTCCGTATACTAAATATGGACCCAACCAAGAAAGTGGAAAAGACACCTTTTGAAAAATGGCATGGAAATCCTCCATCATTATCATTCTTAAGGGTTTGGGGTTGTGAAGCTTATGTTAAGCAATACACCCCAAATAAATTGGAAGTCCGATCTACTAAGTGTATCTTTGTAGGATATCCTAAAGATGATATAGGATATTATTTCTACGACCCAACCGAGCAAAAGGTATTTGTTGCTCGAAAGGGTAAGTTCTTAGAAGCTAAGTTTCTTATGGAAGGAGCTAGTGGTAGAACAGTGGAACTTGAGGAGGATCAAGAACCACAAGACGATACACATTTGGTTGATACTAGCACTCAACAAGAGGTTGTTGAAAATGATCAAAAGGTTGATCAAAACACACAAAATGTTCGCAGATCTGGTAGAATTAGTAATCCACCTGAAAGATATGGATTTTTCATGGATGGATGCTACGTGGTAGATTCAGATGAACCAACCACATACCATGATGCAATGTCAAAATCCGATTGTAACAAATGGCTTGAAGCCATGAACATAGAGATGCAATCCATGTTTGACAACCAAGTTTGGGAATTGGTTGTGCCACCACTTAACTCTAAAGTAGTTGGAAGTAAGTGGGTTTTCAAGAAGAAAACTGATATGCATGGTAACTTCGATACTTACAAAGCAAGACTTGTAGCAAAAGGTTTCACTCAAACTCAAGGGATTGATTATGATGAGACCTTCTCGCCTGTGGCGATGCTAAAGTCAATCAGGATATTATTTGCCATAGCTGCATATTATGACTATGAGATCTGGAAATTGGATGTCAAAATGGCTTTTCTTAATGGATATCTTGATGAAGATGTCTATATGGTTCAGCCTGAAGGTTTTGTCGATCCAAAACATCCTGACAAAGTATGCAAGTTAAAGAAATCAATCTATGGATTGAAACAAGCATCTAGAAGTTGGAATCACCGTTTTGATGAAGAAATTAAGAATTTTGGATTCATCAAGAACGGTGATGAAGCTTGTGTGTACAAGAAAGCTAGTGGTAGCGTCATCACTTTCTTAGTATTGTATGTCGATGACATTCTACTATTTGGGTGTCACACCCCGGTTTCCACGTGTCACCGGTGGGCCCGGTGGGGAGTATCGTGACGTGGTTGGCAACATAATAGTCAAACAACACACTATTTAATATGCACAGCGGAAGCAATTTAAAGATATATTTCAACCGAATAAAATGTTGTAATATCGTGTATCACAAACAGTTGAAAGTTTATCCACAGACGGATCAAAATAAAATATGAAACAGTAGTTCAACAGACGATAGGCATCTTAAGCTTGCGAGACTCTTTATTGATGCTAAGGAGAGAATCCAGCCTATTACGCTTAGTACCTGCATTTAATCTTTTTGGGAAAATACGTCAGTTTACACTGGTAAATACAATCAACTGACTCAATTGAAAAATGATTAAAAATTGATTTGGATGCATATGGCATAAACATTTTATAACTTGGGATAATTATTTAAATATATAATCTTGTAAAAGAATTACATGTTCCTTATGCGTTCAGTAGCCCGGATCGTGCCGGGTTAAAGATCAATAGACACACCACATCAACTATTTATGCACTGACGAGTGTACGCCTACACTCCGCGCTTAGGTCGTGGCCATTTCGTAAAATGATGCCAAGGATATCCGGGACATGGTCATTAACCCCCCAAAGGCTTTAAGTAAACAAAACGATTTAAACGGGCCGATCAAATTATTCAATTAACCACCAAACGATGGAATATTTGATGCCCGACCAAGCGGTATTTTATATACCGTAACCCAAGCCAGCCTATTACGCTTAGTACCTGCATTTAATCTTTTTGGGAAAATACGTCAGTTTACACTGGTAAATACAATCAACTGACTCATTTGAAAAATGATTAAAAATTGATTTGGATGCATATGGCATAAACATTTTATAACTTGGGATAATTATTTAAATATATAATCTTGTAAAAGAATTACATGTTCCTTATGCGTTCAGTAGCCCGGATCGTGCCGGGTTAAAGATCAATAGACACACCACATCAACTATTTATGCACTGACGAGTGTACGCCTACACTCCGCGCTTAGGTCGTGGCCATTTCGTAAAATGATGCCAAGGATATCCGGGACATGGTCATTAACCCCCCAAAGGCTTTAAGTAAACAAAACGATTTAAACGGGCCGATCAAATTATTCAATTAACCACCAAACGATGGAATATTTGATGCCCGACCAAGCGGTATTTTATATACCGTAACCCAAGCCCGTATAGGGAAAATAAGTTAAAAGTATTTACCTGAGCAAAGTATTAATCACAATAAGCAAATGCAAGTAGCTTTTACTGGTCCTCCTAATCTGGAACGAAGGTTTATAATAACCTATTAGAATCCTAACGGGTCTTTAATTAAGCTTAAGCTTAGACCGGTTAGTTTCAAAGATACGATTCGTACGCACGATTAAGCGAAGACCGGATAGAATGTGATTTAGACCCGACAAGTTTGAAGACTTGCTTAATATGGGTATTTCATACACATTCTGGATTTTGAGATAAAACCGATAAAGTTTGACCCGTTTCGGCTAATTTATGCAAACTAGTTACATAAACCAAACCGAACGCCCAAGAGGCGTAACGAGTAATTATTAGAGCCATATACAGGTTTCCTAAGTTAATATGCTTCAAATATGTTGTGACATCAGTAAGATGTCTTTTATCATGCCCGTAACGAATTTAAACACAAACTATGCCCCGTAAGGGTAGTTTGGTCATTTACAAGGTTATAAAAAAGTTTAAGTATTAACCTGTGTTACAGGTCTGATATAATCAGCAAAAATACTTAGTTTACTAAGTTATAACAGTAGGGTAAAGTATATATGTGAAATTTATCAATTATAACCAAACTATGCACCGTATGGGCATTTTGGTAATTTCACATAAGCCGAAAAGCTCAAAACTGAAGTCTGAGTTAAACAACTTTTGCTTACTGTTAAAATATTATAATTTACCCAAAATATCAGTAGGTATCAACCCTTGTATGATTAAAATAGTCTTAGTACATACTATGCGTTAAAAACGCTTAAAAGGCGATTTAGAAGCCATTTCCGGGTTCTACACATAAAGCTGATATTTTTATTATTCCAGAAGGCTTAAAATAATTTATTTATCATATGTAATCAGTAGCAAAAGGTTTGGAGTCAATTAGATATGTAAAACTCATTTTATTGCCCGTAAGGGCAAAACCGACAATTACCGGGTTAAGCCTACGACTATAAGTTATGTTCAGCCTAAAATTAATTAAAAATCTTCAAAAATCCCAAAATAATATATTACATCAATGGGTAATAATTTTGATATCAAAAAGTGATTTTAAATGGGCTATACGCTAATTACGCCGTTTAATTAACATAAAGCTTTCCATTTACGCTAATGAGCATAACTCTCAATCTACACCTCAAACTGATGTCAAATTTTGGGTGCAAGTTTATAATTTAGTAACTAAGGTTTCTACTATTTTACATTTTCAAAAATCACGTTTTTAAGGTGAAAAGGGCATAATGGTCAACATATGAGCAATTAACGGAATCATGCATATTAATTGGTTAACTAATGAACCAAGGTGTATAATCACAGAGGGTTATACTAGCATGTAACCTGGTCCAATTAAAGCTCTAAGGCATTTCTAAAACATGCCTAAACGGGTCAGAACTGAAGTCAAAGCAAAAGTCAAAGCTTTGCGACTTTTGGTTCCGAACCGGGTATAAACAGTAAATTGTCGGGTTGAACATGTTTAGACATGTTCTTACACTAATTACCAAGTTATATTAATGATCAAACAGGTTGTATGTGTTCTACATTGCTAATTATGCATAAATTAGAAAATAAGTATCCTGTTGACTTTTTAATAACAAGTTTGACCCGACATTTGACCTAATTAGAGTGGGAATCAGGGGGAACCCTTTTAAGGGTTTAATGCCCACATAATTACCAACTTATAACTACTTTCAATTTGACTAATCACTGGACCATTAGTGATTAATCTTGAAGTCAACCGTTAATTACGACGGTTTGACTTTTAAGCTAAAACTAAACTAAAACTTAACTAAGAGAGGTTAAGCAAACTTACTGAAGTCTTATGCACGAAATGTGAAGCTTAGAGAGAAGTCTTGAGCTCCAGAATTGATCCAAAGTGCAGATGGAAGATGTGAGAAAATGGTTGCAACTTAGTGGCTTTATATAGTGATCAAAACTCAATGGATCATTGACACACAAGTCTAACCAAGGCCATGGATCACTTCCAGATGTCCCTAAGTGTCTAGGGGTTGCCTAGGGGTCGCCCAAGATGTGGAAAATCGGATAAAAGTCGACTAGAATGCAAATGGCAGACACCTAGCAACATTTTCGGAGTCAGAAGACCCCTCGCGTGGCACGACGCCCTACCTGCATCAAATCAAATTTTTGATTTTTATGTTTTGATCCTTGGCTCTTCAAAACTTTGTTTAGACTTCATTTCTTGCATTTTGAACCCTCTAAATTGACATATAAGGGCTTCAAGACATTTACCCACTTTGTTAAGTCCTTGGTTAACTTTATTGTTACCCGAAAAGTCCTAACTTTCAACGTTGACGCTTTAACCCCTTGTATACGAATTTGATCATAACTTTCTCATACGATAACGAAACTTTATGAAATTTATGTCGTGCATTCTAGTGAGCATAATTAACCGTTACAAAGCTTCGGGTTTGTCAAAAGGTCACTCAGAGGTATAACTTAAACATGTTGACACATTTAACCCCTGTAGTTTGTAATCTCTCACTTTCTTTCATATTTAGCTTCGTATGATCCATGATTTATTCGTTTGAAGGTATGAGCATCATGTAAGGTTAATGTACCATATATTTATTCACTGTTGACATTAAGAACTCGTATATTCACATACTTTCCATGATTGTCAACTTTAATCCTTCTATAACATTCTTTCACACGTTCAGTCATATGACACGTGTCAACACATTACAGGACGTGAATTTTCGAGGTGTTACATTGGGAATGACATTCCAACCATGGAAGGTGTAAAAGCTTGGCTTGGAAGTTGTTTTTCCATTAAGGATCTTGGTGAAGTCGCCTACATTCTGGGAATAAAGGTCTATAGGGATAGATCAAGGCGCTTGATAGGTTTAAACCAAAGTGCATACATTGACAAAGTCTTGAATAGGTTCCAAATGGAGAACTCTAAGAGAGGTTTTGTACCTATTCAAAAGGGGACAATATTGAATACATCTCAATGACCAAGCTCAAAGGATGAGCAAGAGAAAATGAAAAGAATCCCATATGCGTCAGCTATAGGATCCATCATGTATGCAATGATATGCACCAGACCGGACGTCTCATGCGCCTTGAGCATGACGAGTAGATACCAGCAGAATCCAGGTAACAGTCATTGGATAGCTGTTAAAAGCATATTGAAATATCTTAGGAGGACTAAGGATATGTTCTTAATATATGGATCTGGTGAGGAGGAACTCGTTGTAAAGGGTTACACGGACGCGAATTTCCAAAACGATCGAAGTGATTCTCGATCAGAATCGGGGTATGTCTTCATTTTAAATGGAGGAGCAGTCTCTTGGAAGAGCTCAAAACAAGACGTAGTAGCATTGTCCACTACAGAATCAAAGTACATCGTCGCTTCATTGGCAGCCCAGGAAGCTGCATGGTTAAAGAAATTTATAGCCGACCTAGGGGTGGTTCCTACCATTCAAGACCCCCTAGAGATCTTTTGTGACAACGAGGGTGCGATTGCTCAAATCAAAGAACCTCGTGCGCACCAAAAGACTAGACACATCGAGCGGAGATTCAACTACATAAGGGATGAAGTTGAAAAAGGAAAGATATGTATCTGCCAAGTTCACACCGATCAAAACATTGCGGATCCACTCACGAAGCTCCTTGACAGGGCAAAACATGAGGGTCATACATGTGCCTTAGGACTTCGATATTCTAGTGATTGGATTTGATCTATTTTGTATTTGGATATTGAAACAATTGTTAATTTAACTCTTTTATGGTATTTTGAGTTACGTTTCATATTAGCATGTTTGAATCCTTGAATAAGTTAATTATTCTAAATGTCCGTAGTCGATCATAAGTGTGGGAACAAATATGAATGTAAGACTATTATGAACTTAGATTGGTGGATATTCATTTAGAATGAATATAGAGCAAAGTGTTGCTGCTAAAGTTCATAGATATTTGTGGGATACAAATATTGGACTGACTCGCTCTCAAATATTACTGCATGGAATCATTTGTGATTGATCATAAGTAAATTTGAGTAAAGGCGAATATCATAGTATCCTCTGACCTGAGATACATATTGGGTCTTGATATTCACCAAGTACTATACCTTGACCTAGTTCTTCGTTGTCTGTAATAAGGTAGTACATAAGGCTAAACTCAGGTGTGGTACAAGGTGATTGTGAGAGACGTATGTAGTCAAGAAGGGATTTGTTCCTCTTATTCGTTGAGAGTAAGATGTCTAAGGCCTACTAAAGTTAAATCAACAGAGAGTGATCACTCTATGTCTCTGGATTTAACATGACATCTGTAACGAAAGGATAAATGATAGATTCACCTAAATCATGTTCAAGTAAGGGACTTGAAAGGGATGATGTTATTGAATGGCACATATAGTCATACGTATTAGGGGTAGTAAATCGTAGTTAGGCGTTATTTACTGTTTGCATCAATCTTCTATGTATCTTGTGCAAGTGGGAGATTGTTGGACTCTGTATGCCCAAGACACATATTAAATTGATGTGGCTAGTACGTTATGATCCAAGTCGAGTCATAACCAATAACAAGCTAGACAAACACTTATAATATTTATTTGTGATATGATCAAACAAATAAATACTAACACTTATAATATTTAGAAATTGGTTTTCTAAATAATTACACTTGAGAAACCAATAAATTATATGGATAATTTATTTGGAGAGAATATTTTATTTTGTTATTTAATGGGTTAAATAACATTTTAAAAGATTGTATAAAGTCTTGCATATATGTAGTGTTATATTTATAAAAAGTTATAAATATATATAAACCAAGACTTAAATTTTATAAAAGAAATTTATTTTTTTTATAAAATAAAGCTAGCCCCCCCCCCCCCCCCTTGGTGTTCTTCCCAAACTTTTATTTCCAATCACAAGACATGCAATTGTCATAAGCTAGAGAAGATTTGATTGGGTGGTCTAACCAAGACCATTTTGGTCTAATGGGGTTTCATGCACTTGCATGTGTAAGTTGGCACATGATTGGTCAAGGTGGATGGCAATTCTCTCTCATGGTTCTATAAATACTTAGATGACAAATGCAAGAACTTGTAAGAACTAGAGAAATAGCTCTCTAATTTTCGGTCATCATAAGCATTTCTCAAGTGTTCGGTTTTTGATCTTTAGTGTTAAAAATCCTAGCTAAACTTGTGGTGTTTGTTGGAAGCTTGGGGTATACAAGCTTGAGGTCTTCTACTCTTGAGGACAACCATTTCAAGAAGCATCATCCGTTTCATCATCCTTGTACTCCAAGAAGGTAGTTTTCTAAACATCCTATGGTTGTGTTTGATAGTATGCATCTTCATATATGGATCCGGGTTTTGGGATTTTGCTTTTAAATGAAACTAGTGTGAATGCCAGCGCGTTGCGGCGGGTGTCCGGACCAAGGTTTAAAAGTACGAAAACAAGTTTCGAGGCGTTTTCCCTTCGTCTCACGAGGCGTAAGCGTCGAGGCGAAACAAGGCGTAAGGCTAAGGCGGCATTAATAAATAAATATAAAAATTATATATATAATAAAAATAAGAATACTAACTAATTTCATCATCAAATTAATCAAAATCATCAAAAACACACAAAAAAGACATGAAATGCTTGAAGTTGACAAAAAATGCTTGAAAAAAGACATGAAATGCTTGAAACATCAAAAACAACTATGAAAATCCCTGCCCCAGCCCCTCTGAGGCGCATATACAGTAAAAACCCCATTGAGGCGCGCCTCAGACTCGTTTTTCCGCACACCTCAAGCGTTTTTTAAAACCATGGGTGTTCATACGTAGTATTAGACAGTTGAGCTCCTTAACCAAAAACAAGATGCATGCATATGTCAAAGAATAAGCATATAAGCTGCATAGGCATCTATGTCACACAAATCATGTTGAGTGAATTAGCAGAGAGTAGATTTTGCTTTTACTATAGTATGCAATTCAATAAATATTAATATATTGTGGCATTATTAGTTTCTCAAAATTTGAATGAATGCTTACAGTACAGCATAACAAAAACCCTAATTTTACACTTGCTGTTCAAAACCTACTCACTTGAGTTTAGTAGGTGATTAAAAGCAAGTCAAATACATCCACAACCGTACGAGTCAAATTTACCTAAAAACAGAATCAAAATCTCAATTATCAACAACCTCAAGTCATTGTTAAGTGCAACTGACACAAAAGGGCCGGTAGTTTCAAGAGTGCGAGTTAATCAGACATGAAATTCGTAAACTTCAGCTGACCGTAAAGCCCGGTGGGCCCCTTCACATTCTCCACCCGCCACGTAAAGACAGTTATTAATCACACACGATCCAAAAGAATGTCGTTTCCTATGCATATCGTGTGCTTTATGCCATCTGTTCGTTCGTGCGTTGTAGAAAACGGTTCGGCTCATGGATCCTTTAACGGGATCTTTACCTCCAAACAAGTAAAGATTGCACCCGCTTAAAACCGCACACCCGAATTCAACTACATCAATGTACTCCATCGGGATATGTGGCAACGGTTGCCATATTTGGTAAATTGGGTCAAACGCATGCCAAGAAATTCTTCCGTCACGATCCTGTTTAAAGACATAAACCCATTCTTCCGCCATTCCGAGGGTTCTTCTAAGGGAATAAAAGTAATTGTTTGATAAAAGATGTGACCATCGTTTGGAAATGAGCCGGAGTTTGTAGTGTTCGGCCCGTGGTACACAGGCTAGACAAATGATTGCCAGGTCATCGTGAAGCCCGGGAAGAAGAGGTGGTTGGACTCTTCGTTCTTGACGCCGGTTTTTGGACTTGTGTGCGTGTGGGTTGATGTCGGGCTGGATGCATATTTTTGACCCGGGAACAAATTCCTGGGCTCCGGCTACCGTTTTTAGTCCCGCATAGACTTTGCAGTAGCATGATACGGAATCAACCTGTAAACATTTATTTGAGTTAGGATGCACAGAAATCATATTCATTTGGACACCATCATAGAGCAGGGCCTTGTTTGACCCATTTTCATCAACTATTTTAGGAACTCTTCCGGTCTGCAGAGGCATTTTGGTTCCTGTCAGACAAAAAAGTGGAAAAAAAAATACTGATTAAAAGCCGAAAATGGGTTTGAAAGTTTTGGTTAAAGCAAAAGTTGGGGTAGAAAAACCTCAAATACCTTTAAATTTTTTTTCTTTAACAATTTATAGCTGAAAAGAAAAAGTACCTGGCATGTTGCAAATATACTTTCATCACAATTGGCACATTAATAATTATTATAACTTTTGGACAAACTCAACCGGGTCGTTTCCTGACCTAACGCTTATTTTTCCACCTCGAGTTAAAACATGGGATGTAAACTCAAACCATCAAGTCTAAAACAATGAGTATTTCATTCTTCATCATTCGCCGTCTTGTTAAGGATTTTAACGAGTTAAGACATGGGATGTAAGCTCGATCCATCAAGTTTAAAACAATGAGTATTTCATTCTTCATCATTCGCCGCCTTGTTAAGGATTTTAAAGAGTTAAAACATGGGATGTAAGCTCGAACCATCAAGTTTAAAACAATGAGTATTTCATTCTTCAACATTCAAGTCTTGTTAAGGATTTTAACTAATTGAGTAAAAGGGTGGTTCGTTAAGGCATTTAATGTTTTAACAACATAATAAGGTTCCTACTAAAGGGATTTGATTACTTACAAAACAAAGATGTAATACGATTTATCTCCAAGTCATATTAGTCATCGCTTGCGGGTTGTTGTGGTCGAAAGGGCTCCTGAGCCTTACCTTCTGATGACTCAAAGTGGGGAGCATTTAGGAAGTCAGCTTCGTTGTTACCAGCTACCCATGTTGTTGTTTGTTTCTGACTTGCAGGAACAAAATTGCCTACAATAACCTGGATAACAACCAAAACTATGTAACCCGTCAGCTTTAGACCCTTGAATTTTGAACAATTAAATTGAACAACATACAGATAAGGTAAATTTTTAAATAACTTACACATAAGGTTCGCAAAAGACCACCTTGCCCCTAGTCATAATCACAAAAAGAGTAACTTGAAACTAACTGCAAATCAGGAAAAATAACGTTGTTAATGGCTGGTATGGTAAATAACTCTTCCACCTCCTCCTCCATCTCGTGGCTTGTAAACTGATAGGTGTTTCAAACAGTTTCATCATATACATATTTCTTGTAGCCGTGGATAGGTCGACTAAACGGGTCAAAATAAGTAGGTTAGCTTTTGTTCATCTTTTCTAAAAAAAATAATAAATAAACTGATACAGTAAATGTGTTTACAAAAACATCTTTAAAAATAACAATAAAATTCTCATTTAGCAATTTGGGAGCTTGTATGAAATTAAATAAATTTTGGTCGACTTTAACCCATTTGAGCAGTTTTAGATTGAGAAAAACATGGATGGACCTAGCCTTGTATAAATGGGTCAAATTGCAATCTCTACTATTTCTTAAATAAAAAAAGATTAAGAGTACTAAGCGGTGTCGTTATAACCCTACCAAACATGGTTATAAAAGTACTATTGAGGAACATACATTTGATATGTCTGAGCCCGAGCCTAGTTACTCGCGGGCTACTTCGGTTCGAAAAAAGCTCAAAACGAGTTGAGCTTAATCGAGATCGAGTCTGAGCCCGAGCTTCACTTATCCAGCTCAAGTCGGTTCGCAAGCCTAAACGAGCCCATTATTCATATAATTTGTTATTAATATATTTAATATATATATATAATTATTATTTATTAAGTTATAAAAAATAATTAAATTATATATAAATTAAAAAAGAGCCGAGCTCGAGCTTTCATAATTTAAACGAGCTTGAGCTCGGGCTTGGCTCGGCTTGTTTGCACCCCTACTTTGAACCATCACACCGCCAAAACCAATCGCATGAATCTTAAACCAGCCAAACTGGCCAACTTGCTTCGGCATGAATCTTAAACCAGCCAAACTGGCCAACTTGCTTCGATTTGGATGGTTTGGTGGTTTCAACGGTTTATAAGCACCCGTAGTTTTATGTATTAAAGATTAACTTTTAGCAAATTTCGACCCATTAAGCTTAATCCTATTTAACTTACTCTTTTTTTTAAACACCACTTAAATAGTATTAAAAATTAGCTAATCATAAATTTTGTTAAAAATGTGTAATTAGTGGTCCAAATTCCAACTCATAAAAAAAGTTAGATTACTATCTTATCAAACTTTCTGAACCATAACTCACCAGAACAGAATACTAAAAGGATCTCAATTTATTTGAATTTCAATTCATAATTGAGTTGAACAACTTTAAAAGATAAAATCACCTGAAATTCCAATATCATAACCAAAAATGGATCCACCAACAGCAGCCACAATGCAAGCAATGATGACATATGCAGTCACTTTTCCTTCATACTGCTCTGCTCTATCCTTTGCTACACCTGCTGGTGTAAATGACCCTCCTGCCATCTCCACACACACAAAAAAAAAAAAAAAAAAAAAAAAAAACACAGAAACACACACACAAAAGGTGTTTTAAAGATAGCTCAAGTTTCAGTAGTCAATAATAATTAAATTTGTTATGAGGTTTGTTGATATGAGGGTCCTAAAAATAAATAAGTGCTTGTTGAGGTGACCTCATCTTTATGGTTGCCAAAACAAATATCTCATTTCTGCTTAAGTTATTTTGATGACCATTACAACTATTTCTAATACATAACCTGCCCTTCATTAGTAGATCCTTGGTCCTACAATTGATATGCTTAGCCAACCATACTATATATCAAGTGGCCTTCTTTGTACCATGAGGTGAGTCAAAATTGACTCGAGAAACAATAGATATGAAATAAACACCATCTTCAAATCTCAAGATAATCATAACATATTAACATACAATTCAAGATCAGACCATCAGAGAAAAAAGCATCCCTTAGTTATAGGGGTGTTAAACGGGTCGTGTTCACTTAATTTTTGTTCAATCGAACGATCAGATTATTAATCCAGCATGAAACGCCTAAAATTTACTTAACTAATAAACGCTTGAGAACCTAATTTCACGTGATTATCATCATTAAAATCGTAAATATAATGATTTAAAGGAAATAACTCACTGGTTTTATGGCCAGCAGGGTGATTCCAGAGGGCGTGTAGCTTCGATTTCGGTCTAAAAATCATGATCAGATCGTGCGAAGCTTCTAAAGCACCAAAAATCATCTGTTAACTTAAATTCATAATGAAATCAAGCAAGATCAGAGGAGAGGAAAGACTAAGTGATCTTACTCTGGTAACGAAAATACCCGCCAGAAAGAACCCTATTATGCCGCCGTCACCGGTGTTCAATCCACTGTCGTTCGTATTAGAGACAAATCAATTAATCAATCAACTCAATCATCAAATGAAGGAAATCACGTTTAGAGAATATTTGTATTTACTATTGTAATTGTATCCTAGAATAGCTCCACTAATATCTCTTGTCCAGTTGTAATTTTTGCCTATTTAAGGCTGTATAACTTGTGAATAAAATCATTCAACCATTCAACATAATATGGTATCAAGAGCCACTCAACACCTTTGAGTTTTTTTTTTCCTCTCTCTCGATCCACTTCCACACTTCTGCCCTCAATCTTTCACACCATGTCACCAAAATCCATTGTTGAAGTCACCTCTCACACTCACTTTCCGATCAAACTTACCGCCACCAACTACCCATCGTGGCGCAAACAGGTCATGGTCACGTTAGTCGGCCTCGGTCTCGAAACTTTTGTTGATGGTTCAACCAGCCCACCCCAGAAACAGCTTCCCTCTGATGTCACTAAACCCAACCCTGAATACACCCTATGGTTCCGCCAAGATCAGATCATTCTTGGCGCGATTCTCGGTTGCTGCTCCGACTCCATTCAACACATCCTTGCTTCCGCTGACACATCCAAACAAGCCTTTGAACAATTAAATGCTAGTTTTGCAGGCACCTCGCGGTCTCGCATCATATCCTTGAAGTCTCGTCTTGCAAAGAACCCCAAAGGTACCCGATCAATGGCTGAATTTCTACACGATATGAAAGCAATTGCCGATGAACTCACCTTGGCCCGTGAACCGGTCACTGATGAAGATCTGATCGTACACATTGTCAACCAACTCGGCGATGATTATGCTAATGTTGCTGCTGTCCTTAAAATGAGAGACACCACTATTACGTTTGCCGATCTTTTCGACAAACTCGTTGATCATGAACGAACTCTACTGGAGGCGCAATCGTCCTCACCGGTGGTAACGGTCAACACGGCGCAAAGGTTCTCATCCCGTCCAAATGGCAAACCCAACTCAGATTCTCGCGGTACACCCCGGTTCAACAATAATGGGTCACGGTTCACTAAATCTCAACCACAACAAGGCTGGAACAATACCCCATCTCGCGGTAATCGTAATTCATTTTTTTGTCAATATTGCTCTATTCCAGGTCACGACACCAAGGAGTGCAGGAAGCTGGCGCGTTTTCTAAAAGAAAATAATATTACTATCTCCATACCTACGTCATCAAGCCCGATGATCAATACCTCCTCAGCGAGATCACCTTCACAGTCTACACCATGGGCAATGTTTGATACAGGTGCCACGAATCATGCATATCCTGAAGGTGCATCCCTCCACACCCTATCCGAATACGGTGGCCCCGATGAAGTTGTGCTCGGAAACGGTACGAGTCTTCCTATCACTCATGTCGGTCAAACCACATCACCCACTAATTCTCGCTCTTTAAAATTAACCGATGTTTTACTAGTACCACAGTTACGTCATAAACTTATTTCGGTTGCAAAGTTGTGTCGTACTAACAATGTCTCTGTTGAATTTTTTTCCCCATCATTTTTTGGTGAAGGATCTTTGCACGGGGGCGCCTCTCATGCGGGGAACCAACATCAATGATATCTATTATGCCGCCACTCAAAGTCTCAAGCAACTCAACTCAACCATTGCAACAACCGATCCGTTTCTCTCATGGCATCACAAACTTGGACACCCATCAATCAAAGTTTTTAAATTGTTACTTAAAAATTTAGGCCTTGATTCAAATAAATTGTCCAAACTTTCTTTTCACTGTGATGCTTGCTCTATTAATAAAAGTCATAAAATTCCTTTTGGCACAAACTCATTCAAAGTTAACAAAGCACTTGAACTAGTGTACTCGGATGTTTGGGGTCCCGTTCAAACTTCAAATGATGGTTACAACTATTATGTTATTTTTGTTGACTACTTTTCTAAATATACATGGCTTTATCCGATGAAGCGAAAATCCGATGTCTCAACCTTATTTCCAATTTTTAAAACACTTGTTGAAAAATTCTTCCATACACCACTTGTCTCACTTTTTTCGGACAACGGTGGAGAATTCGTTGCACTTAAAACATACCTTCAACAAAATGGCATTTCTCACTTCACCACTCCGCCACATACCCCGGAACAAAATGGGGTTGCCGAACGACGCCATCGACACATTGTCGAAACCGGGTTATCCTTACTTCATCATGCTAAACTTCCACTCACCTTTTGGTCCTATGCTTTTCAAACCGCGGTATATCTTATCAACTGCTTGCCGACACCAATTCTTGATTTCAATTCCCCGTATGACCGGTTGTACAAAACCTCACCCGAACATTCGAAACTTAAACCTTTTGGGTGCCTCTGCTTTCCGTGGCTACGTCCCTATGCCACTTCCAAACTCCACCCACGATCTCTAAAATGTATATTCTTGGGCTATTCTACATCAAAATCGGCATTCAAATGCTATGACCCGATCTCTCATCGTCTTTATCACTCGCGCCATGTCGAGTTTGTGCAACATATTTTTCCCTATAAAACTGAAACATCAACTATGGTTCCCCTCCCTACTGTTACAAAATTTCTAAACCTTGAATCACAAACTTCCACATCCTCACCCACTCAAAATTGGCTCCCCGCCTTGCCTACTGTATTCCCACATGTCCCACCATCCACCAATATTTCTCCAACTCCATCCTCTAATAATTCCACCCCACCTTTCATGCATCCCAACGACCCACCTCCAAATCCAAATCCAATTCCCATGCACCTTGCATCCACTACCAACTCCTTCAATATTGTGAACACACCTTCTACAAACAACTCACCTTCTCCTACCACTCACTCTAATATGCACAACTCGTCTCAATCTCAATCTGAGACAATTTCACCTCAGCCCACACCAGCTCATGTTCCACCCCCTCCCATGTCTGAGTCAAACCTGCAAACTCAAACGCCACCCCGTACCCGCAAACCGAACCCCAAATACTTCAACTCAAACTTTGTCAATACCACTACACTTCACCCTATTCCACCAGCCCTTGAACCGTCCACGCATACCCAAGCCTTAAAGGACCCGAAGTGGCGCCATGCGATGGATCTGGAATTTAATGCCTTACTTCAAAACCAAACATGGGAACTAGTTCCCAAAACATCACAAACACCTATTGGTTGCAAATGGATCTTTCGAGTCAAACGTAACCCGGATGGGTCTGTGTCAAAATATAAGGCGCGACTTGTGGCGAAAGGTTTCCACCAACAATATGGAAAGGACTATTTTGATACCTTTAGCCCGGTCACAAAACCAGTCACAATTCGAACTATCCTGTCAATTGCACTCGCCAAGAATTGGCCACTACGTCAACTTGACGTCAACAACGCCTTCCTCCACGGAACACTTCATGAGGATATCTTCATGACTCAACCACCGGGTTATGTCGATCTTCAATTCCCAAATCACCTTTGCAAACTCAAAAAGTCCCTATACGGCCTCAAGCAGGCTCCTCGAGCTTGGTACATCGAGCTCACCAATTTCCTTCTACAATTCGGCTTTACAAAGTCTCTTGCTGATGCCTCGCTGTTCATCTACAAAAATAACACGATCACATGTTATTTCATGGTGTATGTTGATGACATAGTACTTACTGGCAACGATCCAAAGTTCCTTAACACCTTCATTACCGCCCTGAGCAACAAGTTTTCGGTCAAAGATCTTGGAATGCTTCATCATTTTCTAGGTGTTGAGGTCATTCCCACTCCCTCGGGGCTCTTCCTCTCTCAATCGCATCACATCCAAGAAATTCTAAATCACTTTCACATGGAGGGTGCAAAGGATGTCTTCACTCCTCTTAGCACTGATCCATTGTCTATTAATGACTCATCTCCCACAGTCGATCCTACACCCTACCGCAAACTCGTCGGCTCCCTTCAATATTTAGCCTTTACACGACCCGACATTGCTTTCGCAATCAACAAACTAGCTCAATTCATGCATACACCACGTCAAACACACTGGCAAGCCTTAAAACGGGTCCTTCGGTACCTAAAAGGAACCATCCATCACGGCCTTTTCCTAAACCGTAATTCCCCGCTCACACTCTCGGCGTTTTCGGATTCGGATTGGGGTGGGGTCCATGATGCAGGAAGGTCAACGACAGCTTACTTAATATACCTTGGAAGCAACATTATATCATGGAAATCAACAAAACAGAAATCCGTTTCACGCTCATCCACCGAAGCCGAGTACAAAGCATTAGCCAATGCCTCAGCCGAACTCCTCTGGCTCAAAAACTTACTTCAGGAACTCAGCCTCCCTATTGCCAGCTCACCAACCATATTTTGTGACAATACAGGAGCCACTTACGCATGTGCCAACCCCGTGTACCACTCGCGTATGAAACATGTGGCACTTGACTATCATTTTGTTCGGGAACAAGTATCTGCAGGACTCCTACGTGTTCTTCATGTTAGCTCACAAGACCAACTTGCAGACATGTTGACTAAACCGTTACCAAGGACGTCTTTTCTCAAGAATCGATCCAAGATTGGGGTCTCCGATGGAGCCTCCATCTTGCGGGGGCGTATTAGAGACAAATCAATTAATCAATCAACTCAATCATCAAATGAAGGAAATCACGTTTAGAGAATATTTGTATTTACTATTGTAATTGTATCCTAGAATAGCTCCACTAATATCTCTTGTCCAGTTGTAATTTTTGCCTATTTAAGGCTGTATAACTTGTGAATAAAATCATTCAACCATTCAACATAATAGTTCGTGCGTTGTAAAGAAACAAAACGCTCATATGGGTCATTTGCATATCTTGGTAGCAACCATTTCTTCTGCGGATTTACTCAACGGATACGCAATGGACGTCAAGCGAACGACTTCAGCGGCAGCATGGGCGGCTGCCACCGCTACTTCTGCCGCCACAACGGTCGCATACGCAACCGAATATGCGTGTTTGCTCTGTTCATCCGTTCGTTTCCTCTTAATAGATGGTGATCGAAGAATAAATTGAGTACAAAGATTAATAGACATGGGAATTAAAACAGAAAATGGGTTTTTGATATAAAACAGAGTAGACCTGAACATGCAGAAACCCAATTATTTGGTACCACATATGAAAATTTTAAAACCCAAACAAGCTTATCAAGAATAACATGAGTGCAATTCGGACCGTATTTACCGACATTAACAGCTCCGCCATTAACAAACTTCAGTGAAACCTGTAAACACAACTTAAATTAAAAAAAAAAATCAATTCTAAATTACAATTTCTGCCTATAATTCTAATAAATCAACTCAAACCCTAACTAACAAACAACACTCAACTAAAAAGAAAAGAAAATCAAACAACAAACAAACAAATAATCCAATTATAAACTCTTAACACATGAATGTATCCATCATATGAAACAATCAGATACATGTACAGAAATTAATAAACAAAAACTTTTAAAACCTGTGAGTTTTTTAGAGGATCGTAACCAAGAAGAACAAATCGGATGCCAATGAATACTTGAGATGGCCTGTTTGCGACACCAACGAGCAGAGGCAAAGACCAGGCAGCGGTGGATGTGTAGCACAGCACCGGTGGTGACTATTCGAGACGCGGTGATGGGGGGAACAAATTGCGGAGACAAAACCGGAAAGGAGGGTGGCGGTTCTAGAAGATGGCAAATTACCGATTATACCCTTTTGGTGTCTTAAAAATTAATGTTAATTACTATTATATTCCTCTCAAATGTGTTGTTTTTATTTGTACATATTGCTTTTAAAGTTGTATGTGATGTAAAATTACCTTCATATCCATCACTTCTCCTTTTTATAATAGTATAGATTTATATCTTAAAAGTAACATGTTTTAAATATTATTTCCGCTGCGTTTTTATTTCATATGGATGAAATTGCTTTGATAAACATGTTAAAATCCCATCACATACAATAACACACAGTGGTTTTCTAGTTGGTGACATGTTGTGCAATATTGAGAAACTCAGATATATTTTTTAATTAATAACTCTGAATATACATATCAAATAACCTCGGAACCAGCTACACATATATATACTCGGATAGATAACATGCATTAAACTTAATTAAATTCGGAATCATGTTTGTTTTATTCTTAAACTCGGGAGTAACATATACACAAAGACACTCGGACTAGCATCATGTATACAATTAAACTCGGTCAAGCATTAACCAAATGAAACTTGGACGACGTGAACCCACATAAACTCGGATTCTCATCAACATCTATTAAACTCGGACATTCAGACCAATACTTGTAAAGTCGGACAGATTTAAGAACTCGGAATCCTTGTATTCATTTAACAAACTCGGTAACTTAAATTCATTTAACAAACTCGGAAGTATTTAAATAGTTCGGACTGCCCTTTGAACCTTATAACCTTGGAAACATATACCAAACTCGGATCCTCCCTTTTGTTTCCTCTTAAACTCGGATCCAATCACATATACATATATAAAGCCGGAACTTTATAATAAAAACTCGGATCCCTTGTTTCATTTATATTAAATCCGGACAATTATAAAAACACACATAAATTCGAAAGCTTTTTAAATAAACCCGGACCCCTTTTTAATTTTTAAACAAACTCGGAATATATGTATAAATTCGGAACAATCTTGTAAACTTAGAATAATTATATAAATCCAAATTTATACATACAAACTTGGACAAGTGGAAAACCAGGATTCATTATAAAACTATTAAGAAACTCGGACATGTTGATTTCGGACTTTGTGACTTCACAAAGTCTGACAATTATCTCCGGACTAACCATCACACACTATCACGAAATAAGCAGATATCAATGTAACAGTTGCAGTTTGCAGTTCCACGATCAAAACCCTAATCAACAATGTTACGAATCAAAACAACAGTTTAGCAATTCTAACATGTCAATAGCATCCTAACATCAGGCAAACAATTACAAATTCATTCATAAACCATTGCACATTTAATCATATGTGATCAACTAAACACAGAGCAATTGTTTGGATGTCTAGGGTTTGAATGAAATCAAGTGAGCAGAGATATCAATGTATAACATAAAACATTACCGTAGATTTGATCTAGAATTTGTTCTTGATGAATTGATGGATTGAAAGATCAGAATTGCAAATGATTGTGTGTGAGATTGGTGTAGCCAGAAATGATTAAAGAGAAACTGTCATACAATGATTATGAGGAACGTTTAGGGTTGCAGTGGTTTTACTAGAGTTTCAATATTAACCCTAAACACCCTTAACTGTGGTTAGGTTAAATTATTAACCTGTAATCACGGGTTGTCAAAGTGTTCCCCAGTTCCTCACTTTTTTAGTTCTCCCCAATGAACACTCCTATATATATATATATATAGAATCACGTTAAAATGAGAACCACCTCGAGTTGTAAGAACCGTGAGAACTACAGCGTACGGGGCGAGGTGGACCAAAAATTTTTTTCACAAACGTAGATGCGTGTATTATAAACACATTTGTAAAAAAAAAAAAAGTTTTTGAGCACCACAAGTTTGTGTTTACGGGAATCGTAAATTTTCCGGTAGGATTTACGGTACCCGTAAACACAAACTTGTGGTGCTCAAAACTACGTACACGACATTTTTTTTGAATTTTTTTACAAATGTGTTTATAATACACGCATCTACGTTTATGAAAAAAAAATTTGGTCCACCTCGCCCCGTACGGTGTAGTTCTCACGGTTCTTACAACTCGAGGTGGTTCTCATTTTAGCGGTCCCCTATATATATATATATATAGGGGATGGATCATGAGAAAACTAGTTTAAATGAGAAAACCAAAAAACTAACTAAAAAAGCCTAAAAACCATACCAAATTTTTTTTAAAAAAAATAGCAGCTTTTTATGCATTGAAAAAAATTTTAAAAAAATAAAAAAAAACTTTTTTGTTGTATTGCACATGTGCACTATTACGGATATAGTGCACATGTGTAGTACACATATAATGCACATGTGCAGTACAAAAAAAATTGAATTTTTTTTATATATAAAAACTATCGATTTTTTTATAAAAAATTGTAAAAAAAAATTTGGTATGTTTTTTAGCTTTTTTTTTAGGTTTTTTAGTTAGTTTTCTAGTTTTCTCATTTATATGTAGTTTTCTTATGATCCTCTCCCTATATATATATATATATATAGGGACGGGTTAAAATGAGAACCACTACGAGTTGTGAGAACCGTGCGAACTTTTTGATCTCGTGCGAGTTGGGTGAATTTGTTTTGCACAAACGTAGATGAAAACATTATAAACACATCTGTAAAAAATGTCTGAGTCGTTAGTTTTGAATGATGCAAGTTTTTTTAAGCCGTGACAAAAAAATAGTTATCTCCAATAAAATTTTACGCCAGCGCGTAAAAAGAACTTGCATTAGTCATAACTAATGCCTTGACACTTTTTTTTACTTTTTTTTACAGATGTGTTTATAATGTTTTTATCTACGTTTGTGCAAAAAAAAATAAAAATTCGCCCTACTCGCGCGGGATCAAAAAGTTCTCACAGTTATCACAACTCATGGTGGTTTTCATTTGACCCGAATCCTATATATATATATAGGGTTAGGTTCATTTGTGAACAACTCCCTTGATAGTGAACTGTGTGAACTAATCCTAGATCTTGATTATCAATACACAAGTGTAAATCAATGGCCATGATTTGATCAGGATTTGATGATGAAAATACACTTGTGTATTTTACGATTTGATGATGTAAATCAATTGCCAGGATTTGTTCACTTAGTTCACAAATACACTAGTGTGCACTCTAGAACCCCACACTATATATATATATAGAGAGAGAGAGAAAAAGTATAATGTACAAAAGGCCTTATCGTACATTATCGTACGCGACCAGATACATAACGTGCGTGATTATTTTTTTTTTTTTGACCATCTCAACGTGCGTGATTATACTTTCCATGCATGATTATCACTTCTCATGCGTGATTATCACCAAAAATCTGATCCCATGCGTTATTTTGTGTCCCATGAGTGATTATTGCCTGATCCAACGGTTTACAGCGTCTCGTACGTGAAGTACGATAACGCGTAATGTATGTTAACCGCACTCTATATATATATATATATACATATACATATACATATACATATACACACACACATATATAAATGGTAATTATAGGAAGAAATCTCTTATTAGTAAGAAAACTAAGAAACCTAAATGAAAGGTTCTCCTTTTGCCACATGTTACACCTTTTTGTAGACGTTTTACCTATAACAACTAGAGGCTGTCACGTGTTACGTAACAGATCTTACTTTTTCAGAAAAATCTGAAAGTCTGCAAAATTTGTTACACGTAACATGTGGTAGTCTCTAGTTGTTACATGTAACACAGTCTACAAAAAAGTGTAACATGTGGCAAAAGGACGTCCATTCATTTGAGTTTCTTGGTTTTCTTAACAAATATGAGTTTTTCTTTCTATCCATCCCTTATATATACACACTCAAATCTTTAAAAGTGTAGGTTAATTAGGTGGCTGAGGTATGTGTAAAAAATAGTGGTTAAAAATAGGAATATTGGATTTTAATAATCTCAACTATTCGTCGTTGGCCGCCAACAGTCCCAACTTAAAAAATAACCACCGGCAGTCTCAGTTATTGACATATTGGCACGAATGGACCATGACAAACAGAACCCTAACGCCATTAATCTGCGGTCACGAAAAAACGTTTTTTTTGTCCAGAAAAGGGTTTCTAAAGGTCCGATCTAAGGTTACAAAGAGGTTTGGGACGAAAATGTTGAGTTTTCCGGCCAAAAAGTTGAGTTTTCCAGCGAAAAAGAAGTTTTCCAGCCAAAAATCGGGTTTTCTGGCGACTTTAATAATTGGGGCTTTTACTATAAAAATGTTCCCAAAGGTCCATAATAAGGTTACAAAGAGGTTCGGGACGAAAATGTTGAGTTTTCCGGCCAAAAATGAGTTTTTCGGCCAAAAAACATTTTTCCGGCGACCGAAGACTAATGGCGTTAGGGTTCTGTTAATCAGGGTCCATTGGAGGCCAATATGTTAAAAGTTAGGACCGCTAGTTGTTATTTTTAAAGTTGAGACTGTTGGCGGCCAACGGCGAATAGTTGAGATTATTAAAATTCAATATTCCTTAAAAATAAGAATCAACAAGATTTTTAATAAATGACATACGATGGACATATAAATCTAAAGCACATTAATTTAATTATACCAAAGAATATTAAAGATGAAACTAGAATTTTCATTTAAACCCCCTGAGTTTGGTTTTGTTGATATTTTATACTAGAAACTCATAATTAGGCACGTTTAAGTATATGTAAGTATGTAAAATGATTAAAGAGCATAAGTAGATGTATGTAAAATGATATAAACAATATATTTAAATAATCCAAATGATTTTACTGATCCAAACGTAATGATCAATGTTATAAACATCATGATTGCCCCCATAAATGTGGTGTCGATTCAAATCTTTACAAGTGTCCGTTAATTAGGAAGCCTAGGTGTAAAAAAAATAGTTGTTAAAAATAAGAATCAATGAGATTTTTAATAAATGATATAAGACGGACATCTAAATATAAAGCTAATTAATTTAATTATAACGAAGAATATTAAAGATGAATCCTGTATTTTTGTTTTAACACCTATTAAGCAAAACCACCTTAAAGGTGTGTAGTAACTTATAAGGAAGAATATTAAAGATGAAACCCGTATATTTGTTTTCACGCCATTAACCAAAACCACCTTAAAGGCGTAAACTATTGTAATGGTATTTTAATAATATGATACACATTACCAATATACGATATGACTAACACGTGGATATGATTAGACAACCTTTTAGTCTCAACAGCCTGTCACTAGCTGTAGCATCTCTCCTCCCTCCCTCACCCACCAACCCTGTTCCTTATAAATACAAGCTTAGGGTCTTCCTCCCTTTTTAGGTTTATCCAAGTGATCCTTCTACTGTGTGCAAGAATAGAGCAGTGTATACACTTGCTTTATCAGCCATTGCATATAGAAAAGCCTTTCTGTTGCAAAACGAGGTACATGAGTGTTTATATAAGTCCATATATGTTTGTGTATAGTTTATTAATTTGTTTAGAATAGTCTTTTGGTTACTTATTACGGATGAAAAGTTTGCTACTTTAAAATTTTGATGTGTTTCTAGATATGATTGTTAGCATAATTGTCCTCACTCTAGTGTTTTTGTGTTTGATTCAGTCTTTTTAACACCAAAGTGAATTGATAATTAAGGACATAACAGTTGTTTGATTACATAGAAAGTTGCTCTTGATGCTATTTTATGTTTTCCAGAATACTTTATTCGATTTGGGCAAGAAGTAAGCACACGTCGTTGTTACTGTGGAATTCCAAGGATGTGTCATTTATTAGGTTATAGGCACTTGTTCAATTTCATCATAATGTTATCTTTAGTATAGTTATTTGATAATATATATGCACGCGCACACATTTTATTACTCAAATTAATTGAAAAATACGTGGGGGTTGCATTTCTTAGCATTTACATTTTGATGAATTTTGATACGTAAAATTGTGAATAAAATAAGAACTATTTGTGAAAATAAAAGGTAAGTATGACATTAAGAACTAGTACCTAAATATATATCTATTTATTTTTGTATTGGAATTTATTATATTGGATTTTAGTAATAAATATTTGAAATAAAAGCTTTTTTTCAAACAACATAATATTTGTTATTTTTATGTGTTTTGTTATTCTTACATGCATTAGTTTTTTGGGTTCTTATGTTTATTTTCCTTAAATTACATATAGTAACATCGGCCATGGTCTTTTTATCGAAAATTAAATTAATAAATTTAAGTAAATTATTATGGTGGTTTGAATAATTATGGGAGTTATTATTGTAATGGGGCTGATATATTTTAATTAAGAACTACAATATTCTCGTTTGGGACTAGATACTAATGTTTGAGACAACTGTAGCTTCAGACTTGATTGTTGTGTTTTCTTATTGTGTTCTTTCTTTCTCAGATTTGACGTAGAAAAGAACCCATCGTTGGAATTGGTGGTCTCGGAAAATAAAGCCTATATGGTAAAATCTCATTCCCTTATATATACTTCTCCCTTAGTTGGAGCTTCTTGCAATTGTTTTATCTTGGTATTGTTTTTCATTTAGTTTAATATGTGTATCATATTTGGTTTTTATTATCTCATTTTCACAAGCATTATTTAGTACATATAGTTGGTGTTGTGCATTTTGGTGTGTTTGTGTGCTGAATTTAGTGTTTGAGGGCAAATGATTATACCATTGTTTGGGGATGTAAACAATTGGGCTTAATGTTTAAAGTAATTGGCCTTAATGTTTGACCATTCTACCTTAGAGTCAGACCTTTCATAGTATGCGTGAAATTGTGTGTAGATTTGAGAAGAGATCACAGAGGTAATCTCCCGGTGCATAAATGTTGATCAGTAACTCTTTTGGTATTATAGAATATGTGTCAGTTCCTTCATGTTTATTTACCGAATTTGTTTATCTTATAAACACAATCAAATCAATCCGAACATGAACTTTCAGTTGGTATCATGGCCGATGTCGGATCTAGTACACCTAAGCGGTATTATTAGATCACCAAGCTCCTGAATTTTGGCTGAAATTGAAGGTTTTCATTGAAACTATGGGTTTTAATGTCACGAACTATGTTTGAATCAAAATTCAGATCTAAAAGTGTTTTAGTATCAAAATTGATGAGTTAGGGTTGTTATTCATGTGAATCCGAGTCTTTTGATCCGTTATGTGTCGAATTTGGATGAAGTTTAAGTGATTTTGAGTTTCCGGTGAGTGATACGTCTAGTGTTCATCGCCAGAACAATAGCAAGGTGATTAGCGTATTCATTCAGGTTCAAATCGTTTAAACATGTTAGCGATTGAAGCTTAATCACTAATTTTTTTAACGATTAATCCTCCTCGTTTTTCATTTAATTAGCGACTATGCCTCCTCATTTAGAATTTGAATAGCAATTGAACCGATTCATTTGCATTTCCTCACTTGGATTGGGCTTAGCGATTCAATTTTCAGCGACTGAATCTTCTCGTTTGAGATTCTTAGCGGTTCTGTGCCATATTCTAAAACGATTCATGATATCATTTGGAAAATCTAGTAGGAGTTAAATGTTTAAAAGTACAAACGACTAGGAGTTATTATTTAAACATCAATTAGTGATTGGGCTACTCGTTTACATCCCTTAGCGATTAAGCTGATCGTTTGCGTATTTTGTCTACTCATTCACATCTTTTAGTGATTAAGCTAATCATTTGTGAGATGTTTAAAGAATCAGGCTTATCATTTGAAAAGTTAAATGTTTGAGTGAATTGTTTGATGTTTTCTACCATGTTTTGACCAAGTCACGATCATCTTCAAAAATAGATTATTCTAAGAAAATGTGTTTATCATCGTGAACTTCCATTTCTAAATACTTTTGTTTAGGGAAGTGACTACCGGTCATTTATTCTTATGTAATAAATGTGTTTATTAAACAAAAAGTTAAATATATGTTATGTGGACAGTTAAGAATAAGGCAGTAGGTCTTTATAAAAGTATAACCAACCTAGATCATTGGGAAAACTATATGTATTGACTAGTACTTTTAACTATGCAGGTTACAGTCAAAAGAATTTCTTTACATAAACTACAACATCACCAACAGCTAAATCAATTTATTTCTGTAGGTGCCTGGCGCTACATTGTGGCTAAACAGATTTCTTAATAGTTATTACACTATGATCAAAATGAGTGCCTGCCACTAGGCAGTGGTTGCATGCAGACGTTTCAACGTCGATGCAGTATTGGTTCTCTAGATTTCCTAAAATGTTTGTATGCACTCTGCAAGCTAGTGTGGCGCTATATTGTGGCTAAACCTATTGCAAGAAAGAACGTTCTTTTTAGCTTACAGAGTTCCCACAAACATTCTAGGAAATCTTGAGAATCACTACTACATCGACTATGAAACGTCTACATGCAACCAATGCCTGACGCCAGGAACTCATGCTAATCACAGGGTCATAACCATTTACAGACATATCTGTAAAGAGGTAGTCGCCCACGATGAAACAAATCATTTACAGACACGTCTATAAAGAGGTAGCCGCACTCGATGAAATAAATAGACATATTGATTGCTCAGGAGGAATACATGTATAATTTTCTTTTTCCCTAGTGCAATCATTGAGTTAGTACATAAGTCTCCTCATTCTGTGTCCTAAAACTTAAAAACGAGTTTCTTTGTCATCTACAACCGACGATTCCATACCAATATCAGATGATAAAGCAGTAGGAATTTTGGAATCCTCATTTTGTATCCTGGAATTAACAGACTGAATTTCGGCAGACAGAAGCAAAGCTCAAAAGAGATGATCCAGTAGTAGTTATAGAATACTCATTTTGTGTTCTCGAACTAACAGCCTGAATTTTTGTAGCATCTATAGCTGAAGAAGCCCTAATTTCTGTAGCATCTCTAGCTAAAGAAGCCCTGATCAAATCAGAGGACTTGGCATCAATAATTTTTTTTTATTTTGTTGTATTTTTTATTAAATTTGTTGTAGTTATTATTGTCAATACTCTTTATTTACAGTTAATGCCAAAGTTTATTTACATTGGATATTTACTTTTTTGATTACTTCGTTATGTAAAAATTATCAATCAATCATATAATTTTATAAGGGTCTACATATTTACACACCTTATTGCCTATTTCCACACCCTCCAAGACGCCTCGTATAGAGCTATACGAGGCGTATAGGGTTGCTTTTCCGACCAGCTCTGCACCAAAGCACAATGTCAAATCAGTCACATCAGACGGGGAGTCTAGGTCTGTACGAGGGGCTCATACGAGGCACTAAGACGCTTCGTATAGGCCTATACGAGGCGTCTTAAGTGACTGATTTGACTATACGTTTGACAAGTGACTTAAAGCTATACGGGTAGTATAGAGCTATACGCGGTGTCTATGTCTCACATAAAGTGCAAGATTCCGTCACATTCTTTGTCATTCATTCTGCTTCTTCTTGTTCGTTTTTTTCATTCATTTCATTCATTCTGCTTCTTCGAAAGAATTGACATTTGTGTTCTTGTCATCCCGAAGTGTTGAAATGTCATCATACTGGGACGGCAACTATGTCTTCGGGCAGTATTCTAGCGACAACTGGGTGGCCAAAAGCGTTCCGGTAACAGTTATTAACTTAAATATTTTAATTAGTTATTGTTTTAGTTTATTATTTACTAATGATGATACGGTTGTTTATTTTGGATGAGTCTGGCGTTCCCGATTCTAATGAGCAAGAGGAGGTTGTGTCTAGTATACAAGGAGAACAAAACAAACCGTTTCTAGATTTGAACAAGCATCCCCCTGTTGATGAAACAGCCCATGTAGATGACTCATACCATGCTTGTCAACCAAGTTATCCGACGCAACAAGGGTATCCGGATTATAGATACGGGTGTGAATACGGAGGAGACGGTGGATACGGAGGAGACGGTGGATACGGAGGAGACGGTGGATACAATGGATACGGAGGATATGGTGGATATGGTGGTTATGGTGGATATGGTAGATATGGTGGTGAGACACCTCCCATCCAGGACAGTCCGTACTTAAAAAAGCAGGTATTAATTACTATTTTTTATTATTATTTAATTATTTTTATTATTATTATTATTAGTATTATTATTAGTATTATTATTAATATTATTATTATTATTAGTATTATTATTATTATTATTATTTATTATTATTATTTATTTATTTATTAAAATTATTTATTATTATTGTCGATGTTACAGGTTTTCAACTCTTTAGATGAACTAAAGAATCGGATACAAGAAATAGCAAACGCGGATGGTTTCGTTATTGTCACCCGTCGATCAAAGAAAACCGGGGTAAGAATCGGGAGGGTATGGCTTGAATGTGATCGTGGTGGTGAGCACCAGACTACAGCAACACTTAGAAAAGCCGGAAGCAAAAAAACCGGTTGCCCGTTTTACCTGCTGGCTGTGCGAAACCACCCGTATGAAACCTGGGAGATTAAAGACAGAAAAATTGAACATAACCACGAACTTTGTGAGGACCTGTCGGCCCACGCGTTTGTGCGAAGGTTTACTCCAAGCGAAATGAAACTGATCGAGCAGCTGACAGCTCAAAACATGGAGTCGCGCAAAATATTTCAAACGATAAGGAAGCAGGACCCCGACAGGTTTCATGTTCAGAAAGACGTTCAAAACGTTGTGACGAAGATTAGAGCCGAACAAAGACAAGGATTGACTCCCATGCAGTCATTAGAAAACATACTGATAAACAACGACTTTATTTACGAGACACGGGAGGAACCCGGAACAGAGATTGTAACAGAGATCTTCTTTCTTCATCGGGACTCGAGATGCATGTGGCGTGCATTCCCCCACGTCATGCTGATCGATGCGACGTACAAGACAAACATATACAATATGCCCTTTATCCAGATTGTTGGTATGACGCCTACCAACAAATCGTTTATTATCGCGCATGCCGTTGTTAGTAAAGAACGGGGTGATAACTTTGTGTGGGTGCTTGAGAGGGTCAAGTCAATGTTGGATGAATGTATGGAGCCACGTGTGATTTTAACGGATAGAGACCTAGCCCTTATGGGCGCGTCTGCTAAAGTATTTCCAGACGCCTCCAGGCTTCTTTGCAGGTCGCACATACAACAGAATGTTATGAAGCACTGCAAGGGTGCCTTCCCAGACGAAGACTGGAAGAAATTTTTGTCATTCTGGGGGACATTGATTGAGTCTCCATCCATAGCCATCTACGAGTACCACTTGCGCAACATGCGAAAGCGACTTGTGGAGTGCAAACGTCCTAGTAAGTTTTTATAATAACATACGACTGACCTATGCAAATTTTATTAAATTATTTTTACTTTTTAGGAGTCTCCAAATACGTGTACGATAACTGGCTAAAAGACTATAAGGAGATGTTCGTCTTTGCGTGGACTGATAAGAGGCGCAACTTTGGTAATCGTACCACAAACAGAGTTGAGAGCCAACACGCCAACTTAAAGAGATACGTCCTAGATAGGAGCTCGATGGACCGTGTAGTTGGTTGTGTCCATGATATAGTTGAGACACAGTTCGGTGAAATAAGGAAGACTTTTCGAGATAGCATCGAAAAAAGAATGACCCACCACAAACACCCGTTGTTTCAACACCTACTTGGAAAAGTATCCCATACAGCCCTTGACTTGTTGAGGGGAGAGGCAATTAGGAAGCTAGATGTCTTGGAGCGCTTTCATTCATCATGTGGTTGCCAAATGTGGCGCAGCTGTGGGTTGCCCTGTGCTTGTAGGATAGAAAAGTACATGCTTGAAGGTAATAATTGTTAAACGTACAACACTTGTGTGATATATTTCCGTTAATCATGTGACTTAAACAATGTTTTTTTTAACCGTGCAGAGCGTCCGATTCAACACGAAGACATAGACGTCTTCTGGCGGAAACTTAACTTCCAAAGTTGTAAATTGATAGACGATGACGTGGACGTGGTCGAAGAGCTAAATATTGTTAGACAACAATTAGAGTCGCACCCCCCAGCTCAGTAAAAAAGCCTGATGTCAAAGATTAAAGCGGTGTTGACTCCAAAGAAATCTACCAAGAAACCACCGGTTGTCCAACAAAATACTCGTGGCCGACCAACAACAAAGCAGGTACAACAAAGGTTGGACGAGGCCTCTCGTATAGATGAAGAATTGAGGAGAAGCTCATTCAGTGATGCAAACACATGCTTTGAAGGTTCCCGACAAAGTAAGTACGATAAACCCCGCCACAGCTCGTACGTTCCGTCACAGGCCTCTCAACAGTCGGTTATAAGGTCCCAAAAACCCAAAGCGAGCCTAAGCCGTTCAAAGAGTTCTAAGAAGAAAGAGTCACGAGATGCTCACGGTTTTCCGTTAATCATTGGGGACAAGTACGTGGGAATCATCAAACAGTTTAAGTATGACATTCCGCTAGTGTTCCATCCGTACGTCTCGTGCATACGAGATGTGATGCCGGACGGTCATTGTGGGTTTCGGTCTGTGGCTGTGGGCTTAGGTATGGATCAGAGTTCATGGGGGCTTATTCGAAGGGACCTTGTCCAAGAAATGGATCAGAACGAATCGATCTGGTTCCCAATATTTGAAGCATGGGGTAAAGGTTATTTTTACACGCATCGTCAGGGCCTAATTTGGGATTCAGTGTCCGGTTCTGGGGGGGATCACTGGATGGACTTCCCCTTTACAGGACTTCTTATTGCACAAACGTACGGTATCGGGGTGCACCTGTTAACGACAACCAAGGGTGCGAGTTCCACTTTCTTCCCGATACTAAGTCCTCCGGCTAATCAACAACCATTGTTCATAACGCTTACACATGTTAACGAGAACCACTTCATACATGTTAAGCTGGAAGGGGATTATCCAATGCCACCAGCACACGGGCTATGGTTGACCCACCGAACACCCCATACGGAACAATGGGAAGATATGTACTTGCCACGACTAGAATGGTATACATCGATAATGAATCCTCCGCCAAGATCAAACCCCAGTCTTAATTACATCGACAGTGATACGGAAGAATGATTTTTGTAATTAATAGTATTTTTTTATTAATTCCTATAATTTTCTACAATTTCTATAATTTTTTTTATAATTTCTATCATTTTTCTATAATTAGAATTGATTAAAACAGGTTAATAACATTTTAATAAAAAAATTAAACATATACGACTCGTATAGAGCTAGACGTGTCGTATATGGTTGACCAAAAGACCATTTTGCCCCTGGTTTGCCCCCATTCTAGGCTTATTTCAGGGGCTCAAAAGTCATTCTACCAATCCCAGACGCCTCGTATAGATCTATACGAGGCGTCTACTTGAGCGGGTTTTTGAAAATTTGAATTTTGAATATTTGAAAATCAAAATTTGAATTTTTTAAGTAAGGACGATTCGTATAGACCTGTATGTGTAGTCTATAGGGGCGGCAATAATTCTTTTTTTTTAAATTTGAATTTTGAAATTATTTCAAGTTAATTACTAATATACCCCTGAAGGACCCCAGTATAGGCCTTTAACAGGGGCTTAAAGGTAATTTAACAACCCAGACGCCTCGTATAGATCTATACGACGCATACAACTAAGGCGGCCACTTTTACACTTTTTCTTTTTTAATTATTAAAAAATGTTTATTAAATGACCATTTTGCCCCTGTAAAGCCCCCAGTATAGGCTTTAGTCAGGGGAAAAATGGTAATTAACCATTCCAGAAATATCTTTTTGGAATGGTTAATTACCATTTTGCCCCTGACTAAAGCCTATACTAGGGGCAATACAGGGGCAAAATAGTCATTTAATAAAAAGCGAGAACGACGCGTATAGGTCTATACGAGGCGTCTATGCCTCGTATAAGTCTGGGGGCCTAGACGAGGCTGGTTATCACCCCAAACAAAAAAACAAAAACATATACGGAGCACACACCTCTATACGCCCCGGATTAGTATTTCGACCGTATTTTCGAAGATTTGAAGCATCACTGGTACGTATTTCATCCCGTAGTTTAGTATTTTTGCCTCGTTTTTGCCTTTAGACCGTAGGTTTGCCCTGAAATTTGGTTTTTGTTGGGTTTTGGGGTTTGAATCGAATGTTGAAGATGACGTGTGTAGAACAGGACGCCGAGTATAGCCTTATACGAGGGCTATACGAGGCTCTGCAACTTTTTTTTTTTGTTATTAATATTATTATTATTGTTATTATTATTATTAATATTATTGTTATTGTTATTTATTTATTTATTTATTTATTATTATTATTATTGTTAATATTGTTATTATTATTTATTTATTATTATTATTATTTATTAATTATTATTATTAGTATTATTATTGTTATTCTTATTATTATTTATTTATTTATTATTATTATTATTATTATTATTTATTATTGTTAATATTATTATTATTATTATTTATTATTTATTAGTATTATTATTGTTAATATTATTATTATTATTATTATTATTATTTATTAGTATTATTATTCTTATTATTATTATTTATTAATTATTATTATTATTAGTATTATTATTGTTATTATTATTATTTTTCGAATTTATTTATTATTGTTTTTATACGTATACGTTATTTACCTGCAGATTGATTATGGAGGGCGATGACATTCAGATAGAGCTTGATGGGGCACCGCCGGGGGGTCAGTCGGCTCAGCAGGTTCAGCCGGTTCAGCAGGGTCCACGACGGAGACGGCGGCCGGCTCTGGATACGCTGCAGGGTTGTCCGTATCTAGAGTTTCCCGACGGCACCGATGCCGCCCGCCATTGCCAGAAGCTTAGGAGGATGCACATTGGATCGCATGCATCGATCGACTGGGATGCGATGGACCAGCTTGCTGAGACGGCTAGAGTGCGTCGGTTTATAACTCTCGATTCGCCGTGGCATCGTCTTTTTGATTTGGCGCACACGCCGACCTACAGGGAGCTGCTGGTCGAGTTCCTTTCGTCATTCACATTTCACCCTCCTGGGGTCCCAGTGCCGCTTCCGTACGCAGATGCTCCCCCTCCGCCTGAGATTTCTTTCAGGCTCGCTGGCGTTTTGCGTACGATGACGCTAGCAGACTTTGCGGTGCGTTCTGGTTTATACATGCAGGGGGAGATCGAGACTGAGGTTTACACAGCGGGGCTAGTGGTGGTTGACAAACCCACTCTTTTAGGGTTTTGGCAGGTGATTGCGGGGGCAAATCATTGGGAGCACGATAAGTCGAAGGGGAGGGTGTCGTTTGTTATGGACCCACTGTACAGGTACGTACGTTTATTGCGGCAATTATTGTGATTATGTGCATTGTTTATTAATCTCTGTATCTGTATTTCGCTAACACTATCTGCAGGTATCTGCACCATTTGCTCGCTACTTCTATTTCAGCGCGCGGCTACAGCCGTGAGTGGTGTACGACCACAGATCTTTTTTTCCTTTATTGTTTGTTGTATAGGAGGTCGTGCGCGCTAGCACACGGTCTAGCCCAGTACTACGCCTCCGCCCATCACCGGCAGGAGCGCGGATTTTTGTATGGCGGGGCGTACGTGACCGTCATTGCCCGTTCATTTGGCCTCGTACTGCACGAGGACCCACATCTACGGACGCCGCCAGTCATGCCGACGTGGATGGGCATGCAGTCGCTGTGGGGGATGAGGGTAATCAAGAGGTTCCCAGTTGGCCCGCGGTTTAAAAACCGCGACGGGGGCATATGGACAGAGGAGGCCCTACCAGAGCATTTCGAGCCCGTTTATCCTCCTACAGATCCTGCTGATGTAGTGCCCGTGGAGGAGCCTCCGGAGGATGTAGACGGTGCAGCGGTGCCACAGCCACCGCCACGTGCCAGGGCGCCTCAGTTTCCACGTCACGCTATTCCAGGTCATGCCCCAGGAGCTGCGCTACATCCGGATGTACGAGCCGAGCTTGACAGGCTCAACAATTTGGTAGGTTGGCTGGTACGGTGTGAGCAGGATAGACGAGAGAGAGAGGGATGGCCCCCGTTACCGCTTCTACCGGCTCGAGCACCACATCAACAGCAGTAGCGGCAGCAGCCACATCCAGATTCGGATTCGGATTTGGATGCATAGACCTGTTGTTGTTTTTATTTTTATTATGGATGTATAAACTTATCTTATATATTTTTGTTATGGATGTACAAAGTTATCTTATATATGTCATATTTATGTTTGTTTTCAGTTATTCGGTTACCTAATGATTGTTGTCTTAAATTGAGATAATACGGAAACAAAATATGTTTTGAATATAATACGGAAACAATATATCCCCTGAATATAATACGGAAACAATATTTGAACGAGATAAAATTTTAATCGGAAGAATAATATTTAAAAAAGTAAAATGTTAAAAACATTATAATATTTAATCGATATAATATATTTAGAGAGCCGATTTTTAAAATAGTTGATTTTTAAAAAACAAAACTTTTTTTAAAACCAAAAAATTTTTCAACCACAAAACACATCTTCAAAAACTATAAAAAAAAACCATACCAAAACCCACCAAAACACCCCTCATTTCAGCCAAAAAAAAAACCCAAGACTAGACGCCTCGTATAGGTCTGTACCCTTCGTATAGGGTTCCTTAAACTTTGTGCCTGACACCCTCTGAGACCCCCTTGAATTCAGTGCTTAGACACCTCGTATAGGCCTATACGAGGCGTCTAGGGCACAAAAAGTGTGGAAATAGGCGCAGAGGGTGTCCAAATATCTCCAGCCTTTTATAAATAAAAAAATGAATGACAAAAAAAATATCAACACTCTTTTTAGCGGGACTCAACAAGATTGTTAACAAATAATCTAAGAGCATTCACACCAGGTTTTGTATCTCCATCTCTGTAATTTAGCTATAAAAAACATTTATCCTAGAAATTGAAATCTATCACATTTCATTTCCCAAATTTATCCATATTGATTAAAATAATGTTGAAGCTAATCCACAATCTTCATGGTGTCCTTTGTGTTTTTTGAGTTAATGCATGTGCTTATTTCATTAAATGTAGTTTTGTCTTTTTGTGTCACATTCTAGCAAAAGAGTCGTCGGGATATAACCGGATAGAGTAGCAGTCAGCAGTCCATGATGTCAAGTAGTGGGTAGGTTTTTATTTAAGTCTGCATGGTGTGTACGTTGGTCATGGTGTGTTTTGCAGTTTTCTTTCTTTTGTGTATTTAAGGTTCAAGTATGATGAATAAAATTATACGGTTCCAACAGTATTGAGTGTCACTTTATCTCTAATTTTACCAACATTGTGGTATCAATTGAAATCCTTAATCTTTTCACATCTAAGTACAAGGGTTTATTAGTTATTAGTATAAAGTTAGTTATATGGCGGTTACAAACTATAGGGCTGATCATGTCAAACTAAAAGATGTCAACCAACACCCCTAAGGGTTGCGATACCCTTGGGACACACCCCTATGATCGACGGCTTCAAGGGACACCACCAAGAGACACACCTATTCGATTAGTGGCTGTGATTAAGAAGGAAAAGACGCAACCTTTCACGTTAATTCTCAACCACACATTCAAGAGACGAGACTATTCACGAAGGGACATGTCTCTACACTCATACCCATTAGATTAGTATAAATAGGGATAGATAGTTTCATTTGTAATCATTCCATTGTATTCAACATTCAGTATTTAATAAAGTTACGTTTATCATTTGCGATCTAGAGATCAAAGATCATTCTGGGCAACAATTGGTATCAGAGCATCAGGCTCTAGGCATCGCAGGGAATTCGCGATCAGGTTTTATTATTCTTTCTCAATTCGCAAGTTAGTTTATTTTCGGTTCAGGGTCGAACCAGGGGTTAGGAATCTAGGGTTTTGATTCCGGGGTTTAGTGCGAATTAGATTGATTGATTGTTACGCGTTGGGTTATACGCAGGGGTTAAAGATTAGAGGTTTATTGAAACCAAGAAGGATAAAGTTTTGAAAGTGAAGATTGTTCGGTCAGAAGACATGTCAGGAGCAACCGGGCCAAATTCACAAATTATAATTCAAAAGGAAGGAAGTTCTCTTTCCCAATTCCAGTGTCCTATTTTGAAAGCAACAAACTATACGGTTTGGGCAATTCGCATCAAAACGATTTTAGAAGCGAATGGACTTTGGGAAACGATTGAACCGGCAGAAAATACGCAAATGGATGTTAAGAAAGATAAGGCAACTATTGCGTATCTGTTCCAAGCAATACCGGAGGATGTTGTATTGCAAGTTGCAAGTTGTAAAACTGCAAAGGAAATTTGGGAAAATCTCAAGACTAGACACATTGGTGTTGATCGGGTACAGAAGGCTCGTTGGCATACACTTTTATCAGAATTCGAGTTAATGCAAATGAGGGAAGATGACACTATAGATTCCTTCACGAAAAGCTAAACAGTGTAGTTACCCGGGCAAGCGAATTAGGGACAACACTGAGTCAACCGACTCTGGTACGCAAACTCCTAAATGCAGTACCAGATAAGTTTACTCAGATTGTCGCCTCGATGGAACAGTACTCCGATCTAGAAACAATGACGCTAGAAGAAGCGGTCGGAAGGTTAAAAACGTTCGAAGAAAGACTTAAGCAAAAGAAAGGAAGCCCAGGAGAAAGTCAAGACAAGTTGATGTT
Organism: Helianthus tuberosus; assembly: GCA_030545235.1. Classification (NCBI taxonomy): domain Eukaryota; kingdom Viridiplantae; phylum Streptophyta; class Magnoliopsida; order Asterales; family Asteraceae; genus Helianthus; species Helianthus tuberosus. The sequence continues at coordinate 26,392 of JARYGA010011572.1, read as the reverse complement.
TACACATCACGACAACAACTCAGGCAGAGGAAGACAGTTTGGAAACCGCGAGCGTGGCAGGTTCAACCAACCGCGTGGAAACTGGCGAGACAATAAAGACAGGAAAAGCACTAAGAACGAAGGATCTTCGTATAGACCCAAAGGTGAAAGGTCTAAGAATTGGAGGAATTTTGGAATAAACCAAACAGACATAAGTAAGATCCAGTGCTACAAGTGTCAGAAGTATGGACACTTCAAGAAAGACTGTCCTGAGAAAGATGTTGTACAAGAGCATTCAAATCTCATCGAGGAAGACGAAGCACCCATATTGCTAATGGCAATACAAGAAGAAAACGTTGTTCAAGAAAGGGTTCTACTAAACGAAGAACGCATAGAACCAGCAAGTTACGCCACATAAGATGAAAGTCTATGGTATTTAGACAACGGGGCCAGCAACCACATGACAGGAGTGCGAAGTCGCTTTAGAGAATTAGATGAAAAGGTGACAGTGCAAGTTCGGTTCGGAGACGGGTCGCACGTAGAAATTAAAGGCAAAGGTTCAATACTGCTGGAATGTCTGAACCAAGAACAAAAGATTGTTTCTCAAGTATACTAAATTCCAAGTCTGAAAAGCAACATATTGAGCCTCGGACAACTCACAGAAATCGGTTGCAAAGTAGTAATGGATGGAGACTTACTAACAGTTCGCGACAGAAACAGAAAGTTACTAATGCGAGTAAGGAGAATGAGGAACAGGTTGTATAAAGTAAAGTTGAAGATTGGAAGGCCAATCTGGCTGCTCTCAAACACAGAAGATTTAGCATGGTTATGGCATGCAAGGTTAGGCCATTTACACTTCGATGCTATTAAGAAAATGACTCGAAAGAACTTGGTACATGGAGTTCCTCAAATAAGTCATGCCAATCAAGTATGTGACGCATGCTTATTAGGAAAACATACTAGGACACCATTTCCAAATCAGGCAAAATTCAGATCTTTGAGACCTCTGGATTTAGTCTATGGAGATTTGTGTGGTCCTATATCCCCACCAACACATGCTGGGAAGAAGTATATATTTCTACTTGTAGACTACTGTACTTGCTACATGTGGGCATATCTACTAACTTCCAAGGATCAAGCATTCGAAACTTTCAAGCAGTTCAAAGAAAAGGTGGAGACAGAAACTCGAACCAAGTTAAAAATGCTAAGGACGGACAGAGGAGGAGAATTCACGTCGGCTGAATTCAACAAGTATTGCAAGGACAATGGTATAGCGAGACAGCTTACACCGCCATATTCCCCACAGCAAAACGGAGTAGTAGAAAGAAGAAACAGGACGATGTTATCAACTACTCGAAATATGTTAAAGGCAATGAACATGCCACAAAATTTCTGGGGAGAAGTAATAAGACATACATTATATTTATTAAACCGGATTCCAACAAAGGCTTTGGTAAACAAGACCCCGTATGAAGCATTGAAAGGAAGAAAGCCGAATCTGGAACACTTAAAGGTTTTTGGCTGCACAACATACGTTAAGGTATTACCACTTCAACAAAAGAAGTTAGATGATAGAAGTGCACCTATGGTTTACCTTGGAATAGAAGAAGGATCAAAGGCATACAGATTATATGATCCGGCGAAGAACAAGATATGTGTCAGTAGAGATGTAAAGTTCATGGAAGGTCAACCATGGAACTGGAATAGTTATATGGAAACGGTGGATTCAGGGAATCCCGAATGGACAAACTTTGTCATTCAACAAGATGACAACCCACCAGAGTTAGAAGAAAATGAACCAAGTAGTCCTGGTAGTAGCGGGCCACATCATGAAGATTCAGGAGTAGATCAGACAGAAGAACAAGGCTCCTATGAAACCCCGCCAGCACATTCGTACAATCAAAACTCAGTAGGAAGTTCAAGCAGATTATCAAGTAGAGGTCCATCTACATCTGAAAGTACAACAGAGAGTATTAGTGACACTCTAGTAAAACTGAGAAGTCTCGAAGAACTGTATGAAGAGACGGAGGAAATTCAAGTAGATCCACAAGAATTACTATTTGCTGAAGAAGAACCAAGGAATTACAAGGAAGCATCTAGTGACAGAAAATGGATTGAAGCAATGAAGGCCGAGTTAGACTCGATAAACAAGAATAACACTTGGAGATTGACAGAGTTGCCAAGAGATCACAAGGCAATAGGTTTAAAGTGGGTATTCATGACTAAGTAAGATGCAAATGGAAACGTGGTCAGACACAAAGCAAGGCCGGTTGCAAAAGGATATGTTCAGCAACACGGAATAGACTTTGACGAAGTCTTTGCACCAGTAGCACGCATAGAGACAGTTCGACTAATGTTGGCTTTAGCAGCATATCAAGGTTGGGAGGTACATCACTTAGACGTGAAGTCTGCATTCTTACACGGAGATCTCAAGGAAGAAGTCTATGTCTCACAACCAGAAGGATTTGTAAAGCCAGGAAATGAAGGAAAGGTTTATAGACTATCAAAAGCACTGTATGGATTAAGACAAGCACCAAGAGCTTGGAATACGAAGTTAGATCAAACCCTAAAGTCACTTAACTTCAAGAAGTGCACTTTAGAGAATGCAATCTATACAAGGACGAGTAAGACTTCTACACTGATAGTTGGAGTCTATGTTGATGATTTGATAGTCACTGGAACATCAAGGAAGGAGATAGATGTTTTCCAATCTCAGATGAAGAACAAGTTTGAAATGAGCGATCTAGGATTGCTAGCATATTATCTGGGAATAGAAGTTATTCAAGCAGGGGGTGAGATAGCCATCAAGAAGACAGGCTATATCAACAAGATACTCAAAGACGCTGATATGTTAACCTGCAACGACACAAAGATTCCTATGAATCCAGGAACACAATTAACGAAGACTGAAGAAGGAGATCAAGTAGATGCAACACATTACAGAAGCCTGATAGGTTCTCTCAGGTACTTATTGCATACAAGGCCAGATCTATGTTACCCAGTCAGTCTGCTTAGTAGATTCATGCAAGAACCAAAGGAGCAACACTTGAAAGTAGTGAAGTAAATACTACGTTATATCAAAGGAACTAAAGAGCATGGAATTATCTACAAGAAGCAAGGAGGATGTAAGATCACAGGTTATAGTGATAGCAGTTTTGGAGTTAATACAGACAAAGGAAAAGGAACAACTGGTCTGGTATTCTACTTTGGAGAATCACCTATAACCTGGTGTACACAGAAGCAACAAACAGTGGCATTATCATCATGTGAATCGGAATTCATGGCAGCCACTGCAGCAGCATGGCAAGCACTATGGCTTAAAAGACTATTAAGCGAAATTACAGGCTGGAAGGAAGAGAAGATAACACTCAGAGTGGATAATGTTTCAGCATTAGCACTCATGAGAAATCCAGTCTTTCATGGAAGAAGCAAGCACATTGATACACGCTATCATTTCATAAGAGAGTGCGTGGAGAATGAAGATATCAATGTGGAACATGTAAGTGGAGAACTACAACGGGCATATATACTGACAAAAGCATTAGCAAGGATCAAGTTCGCTACTATGAGAGAACTGCTCGGAGTTCAAGATCTGCAACAACTCAAGGATGTTTAAGATTAGGGGGTGAATGAAATCCTTAATCTTTTCACATCCAAGTACAAGGGTTTATTAGTTATTAGTATAAAGTTAGTTATATGGTGGTTACATGGCGGTTACAAACTATAGGGGCTGATCATGTCAAACTAAAAGATGTCAACCAACACCCCTAAGGGTTGCGACACCCTTGGGACACACCCCTATGATCGACGGCTTCAAGGGACACCACCAAGAGACACACCTATTCGATTAGTGGCTGTGATTAAGAAGGAAAAGACACAACCTTTCACGTTAATTCTCAACCACACATTCAAGAGACGCGACTATTCACGAAGGGACATGTCTCTACACTCATACCCATTAGATTAGTATAAATAGGGATAGATAGTTTCATTTGTAATCATTCCATTGTATTCAACATTCAGTATTCAATAAAGTTACGTTTATCATTTGCGATCTAGAGATAAAAGATCATTCTGGGCAACATCAATGCACAGGTTCTGGTTTTGGTTCTGAGAGTGTGAGAAGTGTCGCGGCAATGGCGACAACAACAGTATCAGGAAATCAGTGCAATGTTCTGATCTTCAAAGGTGATGGGCATGAATTCTGAGCATTCGGATGAAGACGTTGTTGCTGTCTCAAGACTTGTGGGATTATGTGGAAATTGGTTATCTTCTAGCAGAAGGAACAAAAGCACAAACGAAGGAGAACAAGAAGAAGGATGCTAAAGCATTATCCCTAATTCAGCAAGGAGTTCATGACAATATATTCTCGAGTAATTTCATAAATTAGATCATAGATTAAGGATCCAAATTTGAATGGTTATGAAAACAAGTCGGGTCATGAATATGGATAATCTGAGAGTGTCACAAACTAAGCCCAAAACACGTTGGTGATTTAAAGAGATGTGCCATGTCTTATGAACCAAAAATCTCTGTTGGCCACGGCCAATAGGGGATTTGCATAGGGTGTTACAAGGGTCCATGTTAATCTTCTCAGAATCAGAATCAGAATCAGTATCGGTATCTGATGTGTAGTAAAATACACATATTTATCCTGTGTGAAATGTATAATTATTGTATGTTTTTATTGGTTTTTATTTAGTTTTATGTTTGTTTTATTTTATTTTGTGTTTTTCCAGGTTCTAGTGTAAAGGGGGCAAAAACGGTGAATAAAACGGAGTCCGAATGAAGTAGAACTGAAGAAAAGAACATAAATACGCGCCAGAAACAGTCAGAACTTCATCTGAACATATCCGGAGCTAGGAAATGAATTACGGGTGCCATAATATATGTTTTTGGGGTAGCTCGACGAGAGGAATCCAAAAATGAATTTTGTTTTTGGAGAAGCCCTGCGCATCGTAGCCATAAAATCCCTACGATGCGCAGGGGGTTGTGTCGGCAAGACTTTCTGGTGCGCATTTGAAAGTTTGTTGTAAAAGCCCTACGGGGTGTAGCCAAATTTTGGCTACGATGCGTAGGGGTCGCCCAGAAGTTCAAAAATTCAACTATAAATAGCACTTCACTTGTAACTCGTAACCACACCTTTCAAGCTCGGAAATATCACGTAAAAGCCTGCTATCAGGTGACTTTAGGCAGCTGGAAGTGTCAAGGAAGTACCACGGAGCTCTCGGGAAGTTTAGAGGCGTTCGGTTCTAGTCCTAATCGACCCGAGTTCGGTAAATATTTGTTTTTCAAGTTTTGTTTAAGTGTGTTATTGTGTAATATGTGTAGTTAAATTTGTATAATACCTGGGTTATGATGAACTAGATAATTGTAATGTATATTTGAAATAATTTCAGTTATTTGGTGTGATTTACATGATGTATTGTTGAACTTGTCTTTATTCTGTCCTTTAATTGTTTACAACTTGATTATTGAAATTAGTAACTTTAAACCATATTGCTATTTCAATCTGAATTGTTAATCTTTTGAATATCAGTTCGGGCCTTGTCTTTTCGATAAAAACATTAACGTTCGATTAACAAGTTAATCAAGTATTAAAATCAAACCAATTAAAGATGCAAACTTACTTGGTAATTAGAAATAGTTCCATGTATGCTAGGTTATTAGCTAGCCGTTGTTGGGTAAATTGTGTGACCGATAACTCGGATTCATTTACTTTTTCGCGTCTAAGGTTTCCTAGGATTTCAATGTGTCAATAATACTTCTGCTTTGCGTGTTTAAAAGATCGTCTCACAACTTAGTTTCTGAGGTTCCAACGGTTGGATTCACGTAGGATTTGGTATCGATAGCTCGAGCCGGTTCGTTCTAGCACTTCACATTTAGTCTTAATCTTTTGTTTAAGTTGCATCTCTAACGGGGGATTAATCAATTGATAAAGATACTTAACTGTTATTATTGTCAAATTATCATTGCATGATTCTAGGAATTCTAAACCCAGGTAGACCGTTTATTTGTGATTGTTATAATTTGTCTGTATTTATTACACTGTGTGTTTGTTTATTTGTTTTACTTTTCTTGTTTTGCTTTCTTCAATTTATTATTTATTTAAAAATCAAAACCAATTTAAATCAAACTTTTAAAATTCAACTTTATAGTCGATAAAGGTTTATTATCTAAAGTTTGTATATAGTGTCCACGGATTGATATCCGGTCTTGCCATCTACACTACACCGCGACCGGTGCACTTGCCGATTGTGTGTGGTTTAGTAGCAATTCCATTTTAAAACTTGTTTTGAAAATAAAAAGAAATATCATATGCTCGGATATGTAGTAACTGGAAGGGTTAAGTGCCGTTAAATTGGGAACTCCTGTCTAGGCTGGCATTCGAATAAATCCAATAAAGGACCCGTTGCCTACCTGGGGACAATCCCAATGAGAGTACCTATACCTATTAGGCCAAAGCATATCCCACTTTTGAGCATTTGAATAAACATCCTTACATCAAGCTTTTTACATACCAAGGCTTTTGAATAAAACGACATACAACATCAAAGTCTTTTCAAACATAAAAAGCAGGTTGTACACACACCAAGTTTTTGGCGCCGTTTACGGGGACAAAAAACAGGTTGTAAAATCATACACAGAAAAAGGTTGCGAATCCGCACAATCAAGTTTTTGGCGCCGTTGCCGGGGACACTGCCAAACTTTAGAGAACTACCTGAGTCGTCTATTAAGTTATTTTGTTTTACTTGTTTTTATTAGATTAAAGTTTGTTTGTTTGTTTGTTTGTTTGTTAGTTTTGTGATTTTTTTTTTAAATGTGTTTAATCTGTGGAGGACATCATTATACCAAATATTGTCCAAATTCATCAGAGTGTTCCACAGATTACTCTTCTAACTTATATTCACAACCGCAACCATACCAAGACTGTTATTCTTCACCATATCAACCATGCAACGAGAACAGGTACCCACCTTATTTTCCGACATTTGTGGAATGTCAAGTCGTTCAGATAAACTCTTCATTGAAGCAAAACTGCGAAGTACTAGAACAGATGTTACAAAAGATGAAAAGCGACGATCTAATCGCTCAGACAAAATCTTTAATGAAGAAAAACTGCGAAGTACAAAAACAAATGTTAGAAAAGATGAAAAACAATGATCAAATCAAAAATCCATTTTGTGGGAACTGCGCTGGATCGAAGAATGCTGAGGAAATTGGTGAAGATAATAAGGTAAAACAGGAAAAGAAAAATGTTAAATTCATAATTGATTTTTCCTGTGATGATGCAGAGATAGATGCGAAGTTGGCTGAATATAGGAGACTAATAAAAGAAGAGATGAAAAAGGAACTACCCGGTCATCCAGAATTGTCAGATAGAAAACCGGAGACAAAAATGGACACTGAAATCCCACCTCCGGTTCAGCAAGTCGTTAATACCAACTATTGGTGTGATGACTTTTGGAGTGATGACGATGAGGGGGTAGTAGAAGTTGAAGAAAAGCCACTTGACAAGATGGAGGATGTGAAAGATCATGAACCATCTTGGGAAGACGAGTTTGGTGATGAGTTGGTAGGTTTACCAACTTATGAAAATGAAGAATTTGACCCAATCGGTGATCTTGCCTATTTAGAGAAATTACTTGAAGGAGAACCGATCATGGAAATCAAACAAATACCAAAAGAAGAAAAAGAGAAAGTGGCTGAGGAGTTTGATAGCCGACCCGTGGAAAATCTAGAAGCTGGATCACCACCACAATCAAGAACACGGGAGAGGGCAAGAAAGAAAGAACCTGGAAACCGGAGTAGGTCATGCATCCGGTTAATGCCAGGTAAGTTTAAATTCTGGTGGTCTAACCCATTTAAAAATTTCAAAATATTATATTATTCCACCGTTAAATTTTTAAATATTTTTGAAGTCCGGGTAGAATTGAATGGGTTGGATAAGGTCCAGATAAAAGAAAAACCTCCTGATTAAATTCAAGTGTGGGGAGGTTTTGTAAATATTTGGGTTTTTAAGTCGTTTGTTTTGTATCGAGTCAGTACTGCTTGGGTTGTTGCTTGTTTTTGTGTATGCAGGTTTGGATTGTACCACCCGTACTCAATCTCCATTCGGGTGATTTTGGAGCTGCTTACAATCTCAGAAACATTCTCCTAAGTGTATTTTAGTTTTAAATTTACTTTGTTTGCATTTTGTAAAACCAAGGTTACCTGAAGAAATAAAAAAATAGCGTATTCAAGAACAGACACACACTGGAAAATGTAGATGAAGTCAGACTGAATCCCAAGGTGAGTACATTCAACTAATGAGATTGGGGGCTATTAGGCTCAATGCCGAACGGTCCATTAGAGTGGGTAGTAATGTACACTACAGGATATAGGAAGACTTAGTAAACATTTTGAAAAAAAAAAAAAAACTGGTCTTGATAAACGAACGTTACAAAAATCCCTTGGTTTGTAAATAATTTTTATGGTTGTGTTTGATTTGTTGCTTCTAGCTGTGCAGTTTCATTTTACAGGTTATATCATGATTACAAAAGATGAATATCTACGAGCAATTTATCGAACATATCAGGGGAGTTTCTGTTTCACCTCTCCTATTTTTGTTATTTGTGTGTTTAATTCTATTTCTTATTTACACATTGAGGACAATGTGTCTTTCAAGTGTGGGGATAAGGGATTTTGTATAATATTTAGTATATACATAAAAAAAAATTAAAACTTCATAAAAATACTACACTTGTCCCGATCCTTTAAACGCATTTAAAATTTGAACATTTTGCAAAAACGTTTGTCAAAAACAATTTAAATGTTGAATTTACAAAATCTGAAAATATATGTTTCTTTAAGTTGCGGGATAGTAGGTTGTTTAAATCGAGTTTTTGTGAAAATTTTTACGAGATACTTACATAATTTTTCAAACTTTAAAGTAAATTAACTATGCAATAACAAAACCTTTTAACCCTTACATTACCACATGACGGTAAGATTTGAGCCTAAAAGTGTTTATTACAAAAACACTACTTTCGTTTCATGTGTGTTTACCGACTTGTAGCATTACTTTAGAACTTGTACGTTTTGATACATTTCAAAACCTTTAGTTTAATTTTTGATACAAAATCTCAAGAGGCATTAGGTTTACCATTTCTTTGTAAAAATTAACCATTCACCTTTAGACACCACTTTGTACCTATTACCTTTTGTTGTTACCCTTTATAAACCGGAACGTTTATTATTGTATTGTAAAAAAAAAAAAGAGAAGAAAAAAAAAAAGATGAAAAAAAATGAAAAAATGAAAAAAATAGAATAAAGTATGGTCAAAAGACCAATTTGTTGTATATTCTTATCATGTAATTTTCCGGTTTATCGTAAAATTTCTAGTTAGCCACTTACACCCAAATAAACAACCTACCTTTTACCCCTTTCCTACACAACCATAGTCCTCTATTTTTGTATCAATTTTTAACAATAAGGTAGAGATTTGATTGACGTACAAGCATATAGTAGTCATGCAGCACAGTCTGGTTTTGAGAGTTCACTTCAAAATTATTTGCATATTATCCGAGAGAAGAGTGAATTCAGTAAGTGTTAGTGTTTTTGCATAATTAATTACTTAAAAGTAAGAAAATTTTGATTAAGTATTCTCGGGTTATCGTTTCATTTTCTTGATTTATCAACCTTTTGAACGTTGTAAGTCTTGTGAAACTTTTGTTTAAAGATTTTGTAATTCGTATTTAAATTTGTTCGAAATGTGCGTTATTGTTTAATTGTTTAAGCTTGACATGTTGTTTAAGATTTGCTTAGGGACAAGCAAATGTTTAAGTGTGGGGATATTTGATGTGTAGTAAAATACACATATTTATCCTGTGTGAAATGTATAATTATTGTATGTTTTTATTGGTTTTTATTTAGTTTTATGTTTGTTTTATTTTATTTTGTGTTTTTCCAGGTTCTAGTGTAAAGGGGGCAAAAACGGTGAATAAAACGGAGTCCGAATGAAGTAGAACTGAAGAAAAGAACATAAATACGCGCCAGAAACAGTCAGAACTTCATCTGAACATATCCGGAGCTAGGAAATGAATTACGGGTGCCATAATATATGTTTTTGGGGTAGCTCGACGAGAGGAATCCAAAAATGAATTTTGTTTTTGGAGAAGCCCTGCGCATCGTAGCCATAAAATCCCTACGATGCGCAGGGGGTTGTGTCGGCAAGACTTTCTGGTGCGCATTTGAAAGTTTGTTGTAAAAGCCCTACGGGGTGTAGCCAAATTTTGGCTACGATGCGTAGGGGTCGCCCAGAAGTTCAAAAATTCAACTATAAATAGCACTTCACTTGTAACTCGTAACCACACCTTTCAAGCTCGGAAATATCACGTAAAAGCCTGCTATCAGGTGACTTTAGGCAGCTGGAAGTGTCAAGGAAGTACCACGGAGCTCTCGGGAAGTTTAGAGGCGTTCGGTTCTAGTCCTAATCGACCCGAGTTCGGTAAATATTTGTTTTTCAAGTTTTGTTTAAGTGTGTTATTGTGTAATATGTGTAGTTAAATTTGTATAATACCTGGGTTATGATGAACTAGATAATTGTAATGTATATTTGAAATAATTTCAGTTATTTGGTGTGATTTACATGATGTATTGTTGAACTTGTCTTTATTCTGTCCTTTAATTGTTTACAACTTGATTATTGAAATTAGTAACTTTAAACCATATTGCTATTTCAATCTGAATTGTTAATCTTTTGAATATCAGTTCGGGCCTTGTCTTTTCGATAAAAACATTAACGTTCGATTAACAAGTTAATCAAGTATTAAAATCAAACCAATTAAAGATGCAAACTTACTTGGTAATTAGAAATAGTTCCATGTATGCTAGGTTATTAGCTAGCCGTTGTTGGGTAAATTGTGTGACCGATAACTCGGATTCATTTACTTTTTCGCGTCTAAGGTTTCCTAGGATTTCAATGTGTCAATAATACTTCTGCTTTGCGTGTTTAAAAGATCGTCTCACAACTTAGTTTCTGAGGTTCCAACGGTTGGATTCACGTAGGATTTGGTATCGATAGCTCGAGCCGGTTCGTTCTAGCACTTCACATTTAGTCTTAATCTTTTGTTTAAGTTGCATCTCTAACGGGGGATTAATCAATTGATAAAGATACTTAACTGTTATTATTGTCAAATTATCATTGCATGATTCTAGGAATTCTAAACCCAGGTAGACCGTTTATTTGTGATTGTTATAATTTGTCTGTATTTATTACACTGTGTGTTTGTTTATTTGTTTTACTTTTCTTGTTTTGCTTTCTTCAATTTATTATTTATTTAAAAATCAAAACCAATTTAAATCAAACTTTTAAAATTCAACTTTATAGTCGATAAAGGTTTATTATCTAAAGTTTGTATATAGTGTCCACGGATTGATATCCGGTCTTGCCATCTACACTACACCGCGACCGGTGCACTTGCCGATTGTGTGTGGTTTAGTAGCAATTCCATTTTAAAACTTGTTTTGAAAATAAAAAGAAATATCATATGCTCGGATATGTAGTAACTGGAAGGGTTAAGTGCCGTTAAATTGGGAACTCCTGTCTAGGCTGGCATTCGAATAAATCCAATAAAGGACCCGTTGCCTACCTGGGGACAATCCCAATGAGAGTACCTATACCTATTAGGCCAAAGCATATCCCACTTTTGAGCATTTGAATAAACATCCTTACATCAAGCTTTTTACATACCAAGGCTTTTGAATAAAACGACATACAACATCAAAGTCTTTTCAAACATAAAAAGCAGGTTGTACACACACCAAGTTTTTGGCGCCGTTTACGGGGACCAAAAACAGGTTGTAAAATCATACACAGAAAAAGGTTGCGAATCCGCACAATCAGTATCGGTATCGATATCGATATCAATATCAATATCAATATCAGTATCATTACAATCACCCCCTTAGGGATTCATTTTCCTCGATGAGGTTTGCCCCACCATCCCGAATGGGATTTGCCTAGAGTAGTACAATGGTCCATGTTAATCTTCCCAGTATTGGTATCGGTATCAATTTCGTTACACTGATGATTTTCTTACTTTCTTAAACCGGTGCGGAGTACACACACGATCACTACCCTTTCATATTTCAAACACCGTGGAACCTAAATGGTTCTTAGGAGTAAAGCCCTAGACCATGGGGCTCCAAATGGGTACCGTGTTCTTGGGGATTCAGAAGGGGAATCACCTCTGGCGTAGTCCAATTTGCCTCGTAGAATTAGGTTATATCTATCTATTTTTTTTCTTGATGGAAAGATGGATAGATGATGCATGATGCCTACAAGGTCGAAGATGTTTGTGAGTCTATAATTAATAAGACCCAATCCAAATGGTGTTATGTGAACAACACACAAACTCTTGCCTAAAAGCATTCATCTTGAGAGGGAGCTGATGTTCTGGAATATATATACTATTTTGAAGGTCATGCTTCACCTACCCTTCTCTGGAGCTCTGAATCCGGGTGACTTATTTGAGCTCTGAATGAATTAACATAACTAATATGACCCTCTAGAGCTCAAAGCGCTTCAGTTGACTTATGTTCCTCTACAGAGTCCCGGATCTATACGAGAACCAAACACACACATATGACCGAAGTTCAATATCAATCTTCTCTCCGAAGCACAAGTTCTTAAATGGATGACCGCTACAAAAGTGCAAACAATGTTGTGGGCACATAGTGTCTTGGTAGAATGTGTTGGGTTATTTTTTGCCCATGAGAAAGCCCAACATATTTATCCTACATGGGTATTATTATTGTTATAAAAAAAGGATTGGTTTATGTTGGTGACGGCAACTTGGAGGAATCCAAGTTAATTAATGTGATTTTTTTTTGGTGGGCCTGATGGAAAAAGAATCAAAATCATTGGTGTGGTTTTTTTTAGGGCTTTAGCCCCCTACGAAAATTAAGAAAGAATTAGAAGGGTTTGGTGTTTGGTGCTTCTGCCGTTAACGACAGAGAGAGACGAAACAAAGTGTATTAGCAGCTCAAGTCTTGGTGCCTTTTCTGAAGAAAAGAAGTTTAGAGACCGAGCGTTAATTTTGTTGGTGATACCTCTTACCCGTTTATTTTTATATTTTATTCCATATACTTGAAGTTAGTTTGTGCCAAGTATATGATGATTTTGTATGCCTCTAGTTTTATCTAGGGAAGACTTTGTATTGCTATTTTGGTGATAGTGGATTTTAAGCGGCTCTAGTAGTCCCGTGGTTTTTACTCTCCTTTTTTGAGAGGTTTTCCACGCTAAAATTCGGTGTCTCTTTATTATTACTTTTATACCTATTTGTTTGGATCCTCACAGGTTCATTCGAGTTGGGAAAATATTTGGTCAAACGAAGTTTGCTTCCGTGTTTTAATTTACCGTTTGTGACCGGGTTGGGCGTTTTTCCCATCAGAGTGGTATCAGAGCCATTGGCTCTTGTTATTGGGTTGAAACTTGTTTGAACGATGGAAGCTAATACAAGTAGGATTGTGAATTTAAATGGTTCTAATTATCATGTTTGGAGAGGCAAGATGGAAGATCTCCTTTATGTGAAAGATTATTATATGCCTGTGTTTAATACCGATAAACCTGAAGGTAAAACAGATGAAGAATGGAATATCTTACACAGAAAAGTTTGTGGCTACATTCACCAGTGGGTTGATGATAATGTTTTGAACCATATTAGCGGGGAGACTCATGCTCGTACTCAGTGGAATAAGCTTGAGGAGTTGTATGCTCGAAAGACCGGGAACAATAAATTGTTCTTGATTAAACAGTTGATTAACTTGAAGTACAATGATGGAACTCATGTTACTGATCACTTGAATGTTTTTCAGGGTATTATTAATCAGCTTGCAGGAATGGGTATCAAGTTTGAAGACGAGATACAAGGCTTATGGCTTCTTGGTACTTTACCGGATTCTTGGGAGACTTTTAGGACATCATTTTCCAACTCTGCAGCAAATGGTATTATTACTATGGAAATGGCTAAAGGCGGTATTTTAAATGAAGAGAGGAGAAGAAAATCGCAGGGTTCCTCTTCACATTCGGATGTCTTAGTCACAGAAAGCAGGGGGAGAAATCAAAGTAGAGGTCCGAGTAACAAAGGGAAGCATCGTAGTAAGTCCAGAGGTAAGTTTGCTGATTATGAGTGTCATCATTGTGGTAAGAAAGGACATACAATTAAATTTTGCAGACAACTGAAAAAGGAGAACAAGAAGGCTAATTACAACAATCAAAAGAACAATCATAAGAAAGATGATGGTGGCAACGACACTGCGGAAGTTAATTCTGCTACTGAAGAGTTCTTTATTTGTTGTGATTTTGACATGGTGAACATTACACATGATGATTCGAGTTGGGCTGTTGACAGTGGTGCTACATGCCATGTGACGTCACAAAGGGAATTTTTTTCATCTTATACACCTGGTGACTTTGGGGTTGTTAAGATGGGTAATAACGGGCTATCAAAGATTGTAAGTGTTGGGGATGTTTGCTTGAAGTTTGACACTGGGATGGAGTTGGTTTTACACAATGTAAAACATGTTCCAGATATTAGACTCAATTTGATCTCCGCAGGTTTACTTGATGATGATGGTTACCATAGTACCTTTGGTGATGGTATTTGGAAACTCACTCGTGGTTCTTTGATCGTGGCAAGAGGTAAAAGAACTTCAAAATTGTACAGAACGCATCCGAAGATCTCTAAAGACTCAGTCAATTTGTTAGTGAATGCTGATATGACTGACTTGTCGCATAGGAGACTTGCTCACATGAGTGAAAAGGGGATGTCTATTTTGTTGAAGAAGAATGCCTTGCCCGATTTGCGTGATGTTCATTTGAAGAAGTGTTCTCATTGTCTGGCAGGTAAGCAAAGAAGAGTTTCTTTTAAGAGTCGTCCTCCTCATAGGAGAGACAATATACTTGATTGAATACATTCGGATGTTTGTGGTCCTATGAAGACTAGAACACTTGGGGGCTGCTTGTATTTTGTCACTTTTATCGATGATCATTCGAGAAAAGTTTGGGCTTATACTTTGAAGTCTAAAGATCAGGTGTTAGATGTGTTTAAGCAGTTTCATGCCTTAGTTGAGAGACAAACTGAGAAGAGGCTCAAGTGTATTCGGACAGATAATGGAGGTGAATACATTGGTCCCTTTGATGCTTATTGTAGAGAGAAAGGTATTCGACACCAAAAAACTCCCCCAAAGACACCACAACTGAATGGTTTAGCAGAACGGATGAATAGAACATTGGTTGAAAGGGTTAGATGTTTGCTGTCACATGCAGGGTTGCCTAATTCCTTTTGGGGTGAAGCTTTGAACACCGTAGTAAATGTTATTAATCGTACTCCTTGTGTTCCTTTGTCTTTTGATGTTCCTGATAGGGTTTGGAGCGGCAAAGATGTTTCATACGATGATTTGCGGGTCTTTGGATGCAAGGCTTTTGTGCATATTCCCAAAGATGAAAAAACAAAGCTTGATGTAAAGACCAAGCCATGTATATTCGTTGGTTATGGGGGAGATGAGTTTGGACACAGGTTTTATGATCCAATCTCGAAGAAACTCATAAGAAGTTTCGATGCTGATTTTATTGAAGATCAAAGTTTGAACGATATTGAGAAGACAAAGATAGTTCCTCAACATACTGATGATCTTACTGATTTGGATCCAGTTCCTCCACAGCACTCTGAGCCACATAATGAAGATGATATTCAAAATGATGAACAACACGGTACTGATAATCATGATATTCCAGAGCAACACGAGTTGGATGAGGGTTCTCATCCAGAGTTACCAGTACCAGGTATGCCAACATTTGTCCCACTCAGGCGGTCTACAAGAGACCGTCATCCTTCTACCCGTTTTTCTGCTGATGAGTATGTCTTACTCTCGGATGGGGGAGAGCCCGAGTGTTATACAGAGGCTATGGAAGATGAACATAAAAGAGAGTGGTTTGAATCTATGCAAGATGAGATGAATTCCTTGTATGAGAACAATACCTTTGAGTTGGTGAAGTTGCCTAAGGGCAAAAGAGCTTTGAAGAACAAGTGGGTCTACAAAGTGAAGACTGAAGATCATACCTCACGACCTAGATACAAAGCTAGATTGGTGGTTAAAGGGTTTAGTCAGAGAAAGGGTATTGATTTTGATGAGATTTTCTCTCTGGTCGTGAAGATGAGTTCCATTCGAGTGATTCTTGGTTTGGCTGCTAGTCTTGATCTTGAGGTTTAGCAAATGGATGTCAAGACAGCTTTCCTTCATGGTGACTTGGACAAGGAAATCTATATGGAGCAACCTGAAGGTTTTCAGGTTAAAGGTAAAGAAGATTATGTCTGTAAGCTTCAGAAAAGTCTATATGGGTTGAAACAAGCACCGAGACAGTGGTACAAGAAATTTGAGTCTGTTATGGGGAAGCAAGGCTACCGAAAGACTATTTCAGATCACTGTGTTTTCTTTCAGAGGTTTGGTGATGATGATTTTATCATTTTATTACTCTATGTTGATGATATGTTGATTGTAGGCAAGAATGCAGAGAGAATTGTTCAGCTGAAGAAGGAATTGAGCAAGTCGTTTTCTATGAAAGACTTGGGGCCAGTAAAACAGATTCTTGGCATTCGGATTACTAGAGATAGAGCTTCAAAGAAGTTACACATGTCACAAGAGCAATACATTGAGAAGGTGCTTTGCAGATTCAACATGGCTAAGGCCAAAGCGGTTAGTTCACCTCTTACTCCCAACTTTAAACTAACCGATAAAGATTGCCCTTCTTCTAAGAAGGAGATTGAAGAGATGGATAGAGTTCCATATGCGTCAGCGGTTGGAAGTTTGATGTATGCAATGGTGTGTACACGACCTGATATTGCCCATGCAGTAGGTGTTGTTAGTCGGTTTCTATCAAATCCAGGTAAAAAGCATTGGGAAGCGGTTAAGTGGATCCTTAGATATCTACGTGGTACTTCCAAATTGGGTATAACATTTGGGAATGAAGAACCGATGCTTGTTGGTTATACGGATTCTGATATGGCGGGAAATAAGGACAACATGAAATCTACTTCTGGTTATTTGATGACTTTTGCAGGGGGAGCTGTGTCTTCGCAGTCTAGATTGCAAAAGTGTGTTGCCTTGTCTACTACAGAGGCTGAGTATATGGCAGCAACAGAAGCGTGCAAAGAACTATTATGGTTGAAAAGATTTACACAAGAGCTTGGCTTTATGCAACAGCGCTACGTGGTCCTTTGTGATAATGAAAGCGCTATTCACCTTGCGAAAAATTCTATTTTTCACAAAAGAACAAAACATATTGATGTTAGGTATCATTGGATTAGAGATGCTATTGAAGACAAGCTATTTGAACTTGACAAAGTTCATACCGATGATAATGGTTCCGAAATGTTTACTAAATCTTTAGCAAGGGAAAAGTTGAAGGTATGTTGCTCAATCGCCGCGATGGCGAACTCTTTCTCATAGACAAAAAGGGGGAGATTTGTTGGGTTATTTTTTGCCCATGAGAAAGCCCAACATATTTATCCTACATGGGTATTATTATTGTTATAAAAAAAAAGATTGGTTTATGTTGGTGACGGCAACTTGGAGGAATCCAAGTTAATTAATGTGATTTTTTTTTTGGTGGGCCTGATGGAAAAAGAATCAAAATCATTGGTGTGGTTTTTTTGGGCTTTAGCCTCCTACGAAAATTAAGAAAGAATTAGAAGAGTTTGGTGTTTGGTGCTTCTGCCGTTAACGACAGAGAGAGACCAAACAAAGTGTATTAGCAGCTCAAGTCTTGGTGCCTTTTCTGAAGAAAAGAAGTTTAGAGATCGAGCGTTAATTTTGTTGGTGATACCTCTTACCCGTTTATTTTTATATTTTATTCCATATACTTGAAGTTAGTTTGTGCCAAGTATATGATGATTTTGTATGCCTCTAGTTTTATCTAGGGAAGACTTTGTATTGCTATTTCGGTGATAGTGGATTTTAAGTGGCTCTAGTAGTCCCGTGGTTTTTACTCTCCTTTTTTGAGAGGTTTTCACGCTAAAATTCGGTGTCTCTTTATTATTACTTTTATACCTATTTGTTTGCATCCTCACAGGTTCATTCAAGTTGGGAAAATATTTGGTCAAACGAAGTTTGCTTCCGTGTTTTAATTTACCGTTTGTGACCGGGTTGCGCGTTTTTCCCATCAGAATGTGTTGTGCACCACACAACTTGTGACCGACTCGAGCAAATGTCGGCCTCAACAAACAAAGATTACTATAGGGCACACCACATGGCACAATGGTCCAAACCAATATCATTGTTCAAGCGAGGGTACACTAATTTTCATAAACTTTACTCTCTTATCACGATACTCAATGCATAAATACTTTCTTTCGAGCGGGAGGTCGTAATGAGAAATCCTCTGTTACTTTTGTGAGACTAATTCTATGCTATCCATGGAGATACATTTCCAAATGAAGATAGATACATTAACGTGGGCGTGTTGTAACCCAGTCTACGTGAAAGGGTCTTTTGTTTCAACATTAGGGATCTCAAAAACAAGAAATTTTGGTCCTAATATTTCGATGAAATATATAAGACTAAAACCAATGTGAATATATTGAAGCTAAGATTCTCTAATTTTATTTGGAAGAACGTTAAAAAACACATTAAAGAAATACCATTCATCAACCTTTTTGGATATGTTAACTTAAGTTTAAGCAACATTAAATTTTCATTTTGTTGTATTTAAAAAAAATTGTTGCCGTTATTATTATCAACATTTTCCATTTATATTTAATGTTAAAGTTTATATTTCTTTGAGTAAATTGCTAAAATCGTCCCTAACGTTTGTTCACATTTGCTAGATCCATCCAAAAAATGTTTTTTTTCTCATAGGAACCACTGAGTTTTCAAAAAAGTTGCTAAATCCATCCAAAATGACTAATGCTTTTAACAATACTAAATTAAAAGAATGACTAAATTACCCCTCTATCAACTTAGTATTGTTAAGAGTATTATTATCAACATTTTCTATTTATATTTAATGCTAAATTTATATTTCTTTTATAGTTACTTCATTATGCACATATTATCAATCAGTCATATAAAGTTATAAATAACGAAAATAATATCAACACTCTATTTAATAGGACTCAATAAAATTGTTAGCAAATGATATAAGAGCACTCACATCAGCTTGTTATCCCCATCTCTGGGATTTAGCTAAAAAAACACATTTATCTCTAAAATTGTGTTTATCTTTCAGAAACCTCTCACATCTCATTTCTCTTGTTTATTCTTATTCACTTATATAATACTTTTTTGTTCGTTTTTATTAACTTTTTTATTTCTTCCACTCACGCCTTAATAAAAAAAATAGTTATCTGCAATAAAATTTTACGCTAACGCGTAAAAAATACTTGCATTAGTCAAAACTAAGGGCTCGACAATTTTTTTTACTTTTTTTACTGATGTGTTTATAATATTTTCATCTACGTTTTTACAAAAAAAAATTGGCCCAACTCGTGCGGGATCAAAAAGTTTTCACGGTTCTCACAACTCGTGGTGGTTTTCATTTGAACCGTATATATATATATAGGGCTAGGTTCATTTGTGAACAACTCCCTTGATAGTGAACTGTGTGAACTAATCCTAGCCCTTGATTATCAATACACAAGTGTAAATCAATGGCCAGGTGATGCGTGTGTAGCGTTATATAATTTTATATATATTTTTAGCTCTTTTTAACACTTTAGTCAAGTTTTAAATTTATAAAACACGATATTCTACTAACACTAAACACACATATGGGCAAGTGCACCCATCGTGAGCGTAGTATAGCGTTGGTAAGATACCGAGGTCGTCCAAGGACACAAGAGCTTTTAATACCGGTTTATCCTCAACGTCTAATCAAATCAAAATTTTGGAAAAAGGTTTTAACATGAAAATAAAAATGCTGAAAATAAAAATAAAATAAAATAAAAACAGATAGACAAGATGAATCACTTGTATCCGACTCGCCTTTAGTGTAACATTTGATGTTTTCCGCACTTTTACACTTTTTAAGAGATTATCTTAGTTATATTAGTAGGCCCCTCTTTTGAAGGTGACGTTACCCTCTACCCAGTAGTTTGAGTCAGCAAAGATACAATTCTAAAGGGTTGGATTATTGAAAGATAATTAATTACGTTATTAATGCGTAATGTGGTAGGCCCCTCTTTTGAAGGTGACGTTACCCTCGGCTAAGTGGTTTGAGTCAGCAGGGATACAATCCCAAGTAGCCGGGTTAATGTATTAATAGTAGTTTACATATGAGGGGATCAAGCCATTCGCACCCCTGCCATCCAATACGAGTGGGTATTGAAGGAGGTCCTAGTAAGCTTGACCCAGGTCCTTGCAGGATCTATACACTGAACAAGGCAACAACCTTACCAAACCATTCCCTTAACCCCCGACCAGGTAGCCAACATATCTCTATATAGACCGTAGAGACATGAATGGTGTAAATCTTTTATTTTATATAGACAGTAAAATAACGCCAAGACACCACGGACAAATGATAAGGAAGTTTCACCTTCAACATAAGAAACTAGTTATTAAAGTCATTAATATAAAGCCAAATAAAAAGTGCGAAAAGATAAAAAAACAAAAGTATTACACTAAATGCTTGTCTTCACCAAGTGATGCAAGAGACTTAGGCAAACATGGCCTTTGATTGTCAAGAACTCTTACTATCAATCTTGGATCCCGAGACTACTACACACACTCTATGATGGATGATGGATGATGGTGGTGGATGTGGGTGTTGTGATGGTGGTAGAGTGTGGGTGAAGTGGGAGAGAGGTGGTTTGCCAAGGGATGCCTTTGAAGTGAACCAAGCACCTCTATTTATAGCCTGCACAGAAGCCCGGACACGGCCCCGTGTCCATTGGGCACGGCCCCGTGTCCATCTACTTTCTCTTTCTTCATTAATTGTTGTTTGTCTGTATTAGCTCCACAAGCCCCCGTGTCTGCTGGGCACGGCCCCGTGTGCAGAAGCGTATCTGTACTATCAAGATTTGCTTGGATTCTGTGAATCTTAGCGTTGACCACAGCCGTGTTGACCTGGGCACGCCCCCGTGTCGGGAAATAGAAGCTTCTACAACTTTGTCTTTTCTGCAGACACTTGAGCACGCCCCTGTGTCCACTAGGCACGGGGCGTGTTCAGCCTTCTGATCTCTTGTTTTTGCTTGGGAAGATGCTGTCGAGGGGTCGGGCATGCCACGTTTATTCCTTTTCTTGTAATTATGTTAAATTTTGCTACATATTTGCTTCTTTTGTTCATTTACGCTCATTTAATCCTGAAAATACAAAAGGAAGACAAAAGCACACTTTTTCCAACATTAGTACTAAAAAAGTGTTAGTTTTATGCCTCATTTGATGTAATTTATATGTTGCATTTTACACACATCAAATACCCCCACACTTGAATCTTTGCTTGTCCTCAAGCAAAACTCTTTTTAATGTGGCTTACACACCCAAATGGAATGGGTAGAAGAGAAGTTTTTGGGCTTGACTTGAGTGTCGAGACTCCAAGATCTTTATTAGGTTTTAATTTTATTCTATTTACAATCCTATTCGTTATGATTTATTTAGAACGTTTCATAAGAGAAATTACTTATTTGGGCATAACATGCGTTTTTAAAATTCCATTTATATACAAGTTCACATACCTCATGGGAGATCACTCAACACTCAGCCGAAGATGTATTTTTGTGAAACACTCGAGACCGGCATGGAACTTATTTCTACCATATGCTTGCCAAGCAATCAATCCTCCTCCTTTTTAACTATAAACCTTTGTAAACATCAAGAGGACTTGGGGAAGGGTTAGGCTTGGGTTAAAGGTAGGTGGTTTTGGGTTAGTGGTTAGTAGAAAAGGGCGAAAGGCGTAAAAAGCGTCGGTCGTCGTAAAACTTTTTGTTTTTGTGACTTTTTATTCAAACGAAGCATTTTCAAACAAAAGTTTCTTTTGAGGAACTTGTTTGTTTAGTGCTAGACTTCATCTTATTATTTTTTTTAAGGAAGTCACATGAAGGCCGAGCTTTTTACTAAAATAAAGGGTTTAAAATGAAAAAAGGGTTTTTGGTGGGTAAAGGGTGTTTGTTTTGTGGGTTTAGAAATGAAAAGGTTTAGGCTCAAAAGGGTTAACTAGGGGGATTTTGGGTAGGTGGTAAAAAAAGTGAAAAATAATGGTGTAGAAAAGAAAAAAAAAGGTTAGTCCTAATGCATCCATCATTTACTTACTTGGGTTTAAGTTGGTAAGGACCGGGAATGTGTTATCATGGCAAGTTCTAGAGTGGTAAGAAACCAAGCGGCTATTCACACAAGAAACGAAAGATGAGCATTTAGTTTAAATATGTGTATTTATATGCTCAATAAAGGCTCAAAACTCACTTTTTGTGGGAATGGGTTTTTAATGTGATCAAGTATATATAATCAAATTTTAACTAGATTTGTCATGCCGTTTCATAATTTTCTTATGTTGGTTCTTTTTATCACGACGCTATCGGTTGTAAATTTGTAAAAATATAACCTTTTAAGAACTTGTTATTCCCAACTTAAACCAAGACAATTAAAAAAAATGAAAAGTTTTTGAAAAAATTTGGGGTGTTTAGCGGTTCCAATAGAGTTTTGTGTAAGGCTTGTAATTAGGACTTGCAAAATTCAAGGTTTTAGCATCCCCCCACACTTAAATTACACATTGTGCTCAATGTGTCCCAAAAATAAGTTTTTAGGTCGATTGAATGTGTAAAAAGGTGTCAAAAAGCAAAATGTTTTGTTACTGGGCATCTGGACATAGGCCGTGGTGACCGGGCACGGCCCCGTGTTCATATTTCCAGTAACAGAAGGCTGGGCACGGGGGCGTGTTCAATGAACACGCCCCGTGTCCAGGTACCTGAACTGGGCATTTTTCTGCAGACCATTGAGCACGAGGCGTGTTGGCTGAGCACGACCCGTGCTGAACTTGCTGTAATGAAGAAAAATTGTTGAGAGGCTCTGTTTTTGTGCATGGGGTGTGGGTTCAAGCTTCCCTTTGTATCCTTCACCATCTCGAGTGTGTTTTATTCCTGAAAATTAAAACTAAACTAGAAAGCATAAAGGTTAATCTAAACTAAACTAAGGATAGTTCCGCGGAATGCCTCCTTGGTGCGCCACGTTTATAAGGGTCCTTGGCTAGACCCAAAGCCAGTCATATGTTACCCAAGTGGGATGGTTTGCATCCCATGTTGCACCATCGGAGAGCATCATCCAAACTTGAGTCTATGACTTTCATATAGTTGACCTGGTCGTCATCTTCTACTCTTTTCCCTACCCCAAACTTCATCTCCTTGTCCCCAACCCTCAATGTTAGTGTCCCACCATTCATGTCCACCATTGCGTGAGCCGTGGCTAGGAATGGTCTTCCTAAGATGAGCGGCACTTCGCTATCTTCCTCCATATCTAGTATGACAAAGTCGGCCGGGAAGACAAAGTCTCCGACTTTTACCAATAGATTTTCGGCGACACCTTGTGGATATTTAATGGACCTATTGGCGAGTTGTATGCTCATTTTTGTAGGGCTTGTTTTCCCTAGGCCGAGTCGGTCGAACATTGATGCGGGCATGAGGTTGATGCTAGCCCCAAGATCGGCTAGTGCATTCCGTATGGGTGATTCCCCAATTGAACAAGGGATGGTGAAGCTTCCGGGATCGATCTTCTTTTGTGGGAGTTTGTTGAGTAGCAAGGCGGAGCACTCTTCGCTTAAATTTACTAATTGCAATGATTCGATTTTCCTTTTGTGAGTGAGGAAGTCCCTCGTAAATTTTGAATATTTAGGCATTTGAGTTAGGACTTCGACAAATGGAATATTAACATGCAATTGTTTTAGTAAATTTATGAATTTTGTGAATTGCTCATCGGTCTTTTGGCGAAGTAACCGACCGGGGTACGGTACCGGAGGAGTCTTGGTAGGCTCTTGATTTGGGGGAGGAGTCGTCTCTTTTTGGGGCGTCGGTGAAGTTGCGGTTTGGTTAGCCGGTCTCTTATCGGTTGGAGGTATCGGAGCCTCCTCGGGACCTACGGTACGGTTTCTCAATGTGATGAGATGTACTTGCACCTTCGGGTTGGTTTCGGTATTACTGGGTAATGCGCCTTGTGGTCTCTCGAAGAAATTTTGAGCTAGTTGATTTAATTGTTTTTCAATGTTTTGAACACTAGCTTGTTTATTTCTAAAGTTCGATTCCAGTTGTTGAAATAGATCCGAGTTTTTCTTGTCGGTGTCGGAGATGAGGCGAGAGATGGTGTCTTCAAGCCTCTCTCGTCCCCCTTGTTGTTGTTGAGAAAAAAATTTTGACTCGTTTCTTGTTTGTTGAAAGTTTGTTCATTGGTTTTGATTTTGTTGGTTACTACCATTGTCGGGTTCTCTCCAACCAAGGTTAGGGTGGTTACGCCATCCTTGGTTGTAGGTACCCGTTGGAGGACCTGACGGCCTAGGTCTATTATCAATGTAGTTTACCGTTTCTGTTGGATTATCCATTTCTTTCATACAACTCCAATTTTCATGTGGCCCACCACACCCTTCACAAGCCATAACCGAGGCCGTTTTTGCAATTTCTAACTTTTTGATTTTTGAAGAAAGGGCCTCGATTTGGGCTTGCAAAGAGGTGCTTTCGTCAACCTTATGGGCGCCCGGGGCAATAGATTTTGTGCCTCGGGGAGTGTGCCACTGAAAATTTGTTTGAACAATTTCCTTAATTTGATTATAAATTTCATTTGGGCGACGATTACCTAAAAGTCCCCCGGAGCTAGAGTCAAGTGTTTGTCTTGTGTGTGGCAGCAACCCATTATAGAAAGTAGATACTTGTTGCCATACCGCAAGACCATGATGAGGACACTTTCTTAGTAGCTCCTTGAACCTTTCCCAAGTTTCATATAAGGATTCCCCGCCCTCTTGTGAATATGTATTAATTTCACTCATTAATTTAGCCATTTTAGCAGGAGGGAAATACTTATATAGAAACTTTTGGGCTAGTTCATCCCAGGTGTTTACCGAACCAACTGGGAGGGTATTAAGCCAAGGCTTAGCTCGGTCTTTTAGTGAAAATGTAAACATTCGGAGGCGGATGGCGTCATTTGATGCTCCGTTGATCCGAAAAGTATCACATATTTCAAAAAAGTTGGTAATATGTAAATGGGGATCTTCGTCCGCAAGCCCTTGGAAAGTTGCGGAGTTTTGGAGCATTTGGATCAAATGCGGCCAAAGTTCGAAGTTGTTGGCATCGAGATTCGGTGCATTGATAGCGGCACCAAGATTACCTACAGTGGGTCGTAGGTAATCCATGAGGGTACGTTGATCCGCCATTGGAAGTGGGTTCCCCGAAACTTTCTCTTGGTTTTTAGCTTTAAGTCTTTTTCTTAGAAAGCGTTCGGGTTCGTCTAGAGGTTCTTTTATGTCCCTACTGGAACTGGAGCTCATACACTGCGTAGAAAGTTCAGGTGCGGCGCCTGGGTTCCAAGTTCTGCAATAAAAACAAAAAAGAATGTTGGTCAGAAGTTTCACCACGGCCCGTGGTCGGAATTAAAGTCATTGTTTTCCGGATCCCTGTTATTGGAGAGCTTAACACGACCCCGTGCTGCACTGACACGGCCCCATGTTCAACCCTCTGTAACTCGGAAAATAAAAACTGCTAGTAACGATGCTGGGCACGGCCCGTGTCCGACCAGGCACGGCCCCGTGCTAAGCTCTGCAGAAACTGAAAAATCTAAAAAAAAAATCCTAAAAAAACAGAAAAATAAGAAAAACGATTAGGCCGTTGATTCCTAACTTTTTAAAATCCGTGTGTCCCTGGCAACGACGCCAAAAACTTGATGTGTGTGTACCGTTATATATATATAGCCCTTTTTAACACTTTAGTCAAGTTTTAAATTTATAAAACACGATATTCTACTAACACTAAACACACATATGGGCAAGTGCACCCATCGTGAGCATAGTATAGCATTGGTAAGATACCGAGGTCGTCCAAGGACACAAGAGCTTTTAATACCGGTTTATCCTCAACGTCTAATCAAATCAAAATTTTGGAAAAAGGTTTTAACATGAAAATAAAAATGCTGAAAATAAAAATGCTGAAAATAGAAATAAAAAAAAAGATAGACAAGATGAATCACTTGGATCCGACTCGCCTTTAGTGTAACATTTTATGTTTTCCGTACTTTTGCACTTTTTAAAAGATTATCTTAGTTATAGTAGTAGGCTCCTCTTTTGAAGGTGACGTTACCTTCAACACAGTAGTTTGAGTCAGCAAAGATACAATCCTAAAGGGATGGATTATTAAAAGATAATTAATTAAGTTATTAATGCGTAATGTGGTAGGCCCCTCTTTTG
>JARYGA010011571.1:0-73160 GCA_030545235.1 Helianthus tuberosus | reverse complement strand
GCGACTTATCGATTTCTTACAAGAACAGAAAATAGTTCTGATAAATTTTCTACTTGTAAGTATTTACCTTACACTTAATATATATATTGCCCTCATGAAGAGTTTTAAAAACTTGTTATACTTATAGTTTATGAAGGATTTACTGGTATCCGAACCAAAATAAAACTCTTAGCATTTAAATTACTGATAAAATGCCAAGGAATGTACCTGATGTCATTATTTATAGGCTAGCTTAGGCATTTTAGGCGCTTTCAATCTTAGGCTTTACTTCCTTAGCCGTCTTTCCTTTGACAGATTCAGGGCACGTGGTCTTGATGTGACCTTTCTCATAACAGCCGAAGCAGACTGCATCCTTCATGTACTGGCAGTTCAATGTTTTATGATCCCTCGATTTGCAGATCCCACAAGCCCTCGTCTGTGATTGGGGTTTTGGTTCGAACCCGCACTTCCCATAATGGCGCTTCTTGCAGGTCTTGCATATAGGTTTCTGGTTGGACTTTTGTATGCTCTTTTTCTTAAAATTCTGGGAGTTATTTTCCTCCCTTTTCCTCTTTAGTTCATCCCTTGCCTTAGAGGTATGAACGAGATCCTTCTCGTGAGTAAGGTCGTGTGGTCTTGGATGAGACTTTGAGCAAATAGTATTGGGCTCCTTGAACTTTTTCACGGCCTCCTTCACAGCTTTTCCAACAGCTGCGTCTATCATAGTTTGAAGGACATCGTTGGAAATTCTAAGATTCACTATTGTAGTATCATTGGCTTGCGTCGCATCATCCATAGCATGATCAACGGCTGTCTTATCTGAGTTTGCCATACTTGATATTGGTTCCTAACATTGATGAAACAATTACTTAACTGCAATCCGACAACCGCTATTCATCATCCTGGCAATTCATCATATACTATCCATGGTACCATTATACCATATAGGACGATATAACATAAACATTCTTAATGAACATTGTTTAGATATGTATACTTATTAATTTTTATTAGCCTAGGCCATAAAAGACCATCGAGGGCAATTAGGGTCTGGACCTAGTCCATCACCTTTTGACAGGGGATCGAAATGTCACATCTGTCTTTATTATATTGATGAAGTTGGATAGCTTGAATGCTTGCCATAAGGATGTTAGAAAAAGAGTGGTTCCTAATAGATATAAAATATCTTTCTAAGGTTCGTCGGAGCATTCTCCAAGGTATCATCGGCCAATTTCTACCTCACGTCAAATGGCCGGAGTTTAAATCAGGCGAAGACAACAGTTCTTAACATTTATAGTTCATTAAGGGATCATATGTGCCAGCATAAAGAAAAATAATTTATGCATAAACTTCCGGATAAGGAAAAGTACCTGCTATATGGTTAGCATTCTGTACCACCTCGTGGGCGTTCCTCTGGAAGACCCATGCTTTTGTTTTTCCTGGCCTTTCTCGGCTTCTTTAAGATCTTTGGGCAGTTAGTCTTGATATGCCCTTCCTCGTTACAATTGTAACAGGTCGCGTTCTTCAACTCCTTGCAATCTAAAGTCTTGTGACCCTTGGTCTTGCAAATTCCACACAGTTTGGCACCTGGGTCAATTGTACACTTCCCAGAATGTTGCTTTTTGCAGTTACTGCACTTAGGCCTGTTATTAGACTGACTCGAGTTTTTCCTAGACTCGGATTCTTTCTTGTTCCTTAAGCTTCCCTTTTTCTTCTTATCAGATCGATGAGAGTTCTCTTCCTCTCTTTCCCTTTTTCCCTCACCAGAAGCCTTAACAGACTTATTTCTGATTGCATCTAAGGTGAGAGATAAGGACAAGTCCACTGCGGACCTATATGTGGTTGGCCTAGATGCTTTAACATTTCCCTTTATCTCTGGTGCGAGGCCTCCAATAAAACGTGCTATGCGTTTAGGTTCAGGGGTGACTAAGTAAGGAACTAGGCGGGACATAGTGTTAAAACTTGTCATGTATGCCTGGCAATCTAAATCCTTCATGACTAGAGTCAAGAAGTTTGATTCTATCTCTTCTACCTCATGCTGAGGGCAAAAATTTTCCTTGACTAATGCAACAAATTGATCCCAAGATAAGTTGTAGAGTAGAACCTTTCCCGTGGCTTGGAGCAATGATCTCCACCATGCCAACGCTTCTCCTTTGAATGACTGTGAAACAAATTTCACAACATTTTGCTCTGCACAACCGCCGATGTCCACAACAGCGTCCATCTCATCGAGCCATGTCATGCAATCGATGGCCCTTTCTCCTCCTGTAAAGTCTCTGGGCTTGCAGGAGACAAAATATTTATATGTGCAGGTCTTAACTGGTGCCTCTTGGTGAAGCACGACCTGATTAGGCGGGACATTCCTTCGATGCGACGAGTTATCGTCTTCCTTTGACTCAACTGATTTAGGAGGGGGCTTAATACGAGCCACAGATAGAGTCGTAGAGTGGTTATCATTTGATTCATCATACTGACTGTCAAGAGCTTGAGTAATAGCACTATTTATTAGTGCCTGCAGTTCCGCTTCAGTCATGCTAATTCTGGTAATATCATTGTTCTTCTTCGGGTGGCTGTTGGCCTCCTCTGATCCAGCCATGTAGCTTGATTGCTACATAAACAATGGCAATGATTTATTCAGAGGTTATTATGGAATCCCCATTTTTTTTTTTTTGACGATTCATCAACCATGGTAATATAAACCATATCGGTTAATTTGTTAGTTATTTTAAATTAGTATTTTCCATTATAATTTATCCTAGTTATAAAACATTAAGGATATTAAAGTGGCGCAGAAGGCCTAGTCACAAGGACAGTTTTAAATTTATAAGCCATGATCGTTTGGGATCGAGGCATTTAAGGTTTGAGCATAGTCGGTTACTTTTCTTAACAGGGAGTCGAAGACTACGACTGCCTTTTGTCCTTTAGGACATTAGATATAGCCCGTGGGCATTCCCTTCTGAGGGATGTTCATGATATGATCATCTTTTCAGATGCTATTAGTCAAGATCGTTTGGATCATACCGACTATTATGCTTGGACATGGTCCATCATTTTTAGACAGGAGGTCAAAGACCACCACTGTCGTTGTCTTATCGGACAACAAATTTAGCCCGTAGGCACTTCATCACTTACGGATGTTTATAATATGATCATCTTGTAAGATGATATAAGCCATGATTTCTAGATCATATGGTAAATTAGGAATTTAAAAATTTGCCCAATATAGGGATGACTGTTGTGATTTTATCGAATCACATTTGTCAGGAGTGCTAACACGTTCTTAGGTGTTAGCAAGGATCTGAATCCCTTGAGTGGGTTTCACCATCTTGGCCGCGTAGGCTAGGTTTCTCCTTTAAGATATACTGACAGGGAAGGAGGGATATTTATTTCATTCAGGATTTTTCTCATAAATCCTAATTCACAAGTTATTAATAGCACCAATGGCCTAGTCGCGTAGACAAGTTTATAAGCCATGATTTCAGAGAATCGAGGCATCAAAGTTTTAATAATGGCACAAATGGCCTAGTCACGTAGACAAGTTTATAAGCCATGACTTCAGAGAATCAAGGCATTAAAGTTTCAATAATGGCACAAATGGCCTAGTCACGTAGACAAGTTTATAAGCCATGATTTCAGAGAGTCGAGGCATTAAAGTTTTAATAATGGCACAAGTGGCCTAGTCACGTAGACAAGTTTAATTTATAAGCCATGATCGTTTGGGATCGCGGCAATTAGGTGTGAATCAACGTTCATTACCTTTTCTTGACAGGGAGTTGTAGGCTACTACTGTCTTTAGTCTCAGAAGACGTTAATTATAGCCCGTAGGCACTTCCCTTCTAAGGGATGTTATTTTCCATTTATTTCATGTTTCATGTTTAGAATGAAAACTTTGTTTAATCAATCCATTATATGGAGATAAAAGTACAGAGTTGCCCTAAGCGGGTCTTCGAAAGGAATAATGTGTCCTTGAAGGAACTGAAAGAAAAATATATATATAACAAATACGTCCTTAGAAGGACTATTAAGGAAACGATCTTCAGTAAGAGGAGTTTCTTCTTCATTCTTATTTCTGAATGCTTTCTCCTTGTAGGCTCGTTTCATCCTGGCCGTGGTACGAAGCTCAGCATTTCAAGGCTCCGAGTGTGGAGAATTCCTATTACAGCTTCTTCGCTTGGCGACGTATTTAATTAGAATTGGAAGCAAAAATTTCCAGATTAGGATTGAGATTATTCCTATGTTAAGTCTAGACTCAGAAGGTCAAAGAATGTGCTAATTGTGTCATTGAGATTAAACACAAAAAGGATAGTGTTTAATTCACTCAATGTTGGCTCTGATACCAATCTGTCACACCCCGAATTCCACGTGTCACCGGTGGGCCCGGTGGGGGAGTATCGTGACGTAATTGATATCATCATAGTCAAACAACACAATATATATATGCACAGCGGAAGCAAAAGATAAATATATTACAATCCGAATATAAAGTAATATCAGAGTATTACAACGGAAGGTAAAAGATCCACAGGCGGATCGAATAATCATAATCATTGTTCAGCAGACTTTAGACGCCTAGGACTTGTAAGATTCCTTATAATCGCCCTGAGCTTCCAGCCAATTACGTTCAGCACCTGTCACTTAACCTTTTGGAAAAATACGTCAGTTTTCACTGGTAAATACAATTTAACTGATTCATTTTGAAAAGAGTTTGAAAATTGATTTGAGTGCAAACGGCACAAAATATCTTGACACAGTAATTAAAATGCACAGAGGCAAAATTAATCTTTTATAACTTGGGACAATTTTATTAATAAAAATCTTGTATCCGATTTACATGTTTGTCCAACATTTAGGGCCGGTGATTATACAATACAATACAATACATGCCGGACGAGATTAATCGACACACCACAAATATAATCTCACAAGAAGTTATCCTCACGAGTGAGTATACGTTTTACATATGCAACAGGAGGTGTTTTGTCTACACCTTGTGCTTACGTCGTGGCCATTCACTTTTTAAAATGAGCCAAGGATATCCAGGACACGGTCATTAACCCCCAATGTTATTTGTTATCAAGCAATACGAATTAAAACGGGATTATGCAATTCAATCATCTCCGATTAAAAGGTTTCTACACCCGACCAAGCGGTATTTTCATAATACCGTATCCCAAGCCCGTATAAAGGAAAATAAGTTAAAAGTATTTACCTGAGCTAGCTCCTGTCTTAATTAATAAGAATTTAATAACTCAGCCGTGTTTGCTTAAGTAAGCGTAGGTACCATTTACCGGAAGGCTCTAGTCTGGAATGATGACATAAATAATCAATTAGAATGCTAACGGGTCTTTAATTAAGCCAAAGCTTAGACCGGTTAGTCTTAAGGAAATATACGGTTCAACTCACGATTAAGCAAAGACCGGATAGAATGTGATTTAGACCCGACAAGTTTGAAGACTTGTATAATATGGGTATACTAAACACATTCTGGATTTGGAGGCAAAAATGATAAGGTTTGACTCGCTTCGACTAATATAAATGAACTAGTCACCTAAGCCGATCCGAACGCGACAAGTGCGTAACGAGTAACCAAAAGAGTCATATACAGGTTTCCTAAGTTAATATGCCTTTAATATGTTGTGATATCAATAAGATATCTTCTATTATTGTCACACCCTGGCTTTGCGGAAGCGTGGTTAATTTTGGTGTGACTTCTTAATACCATAGCTTAATCATACCAAAGCTATATGAGTTAAAAACATGCAAGATCATCCATTAAGTTTTGAAAACCAAACACAATACCATTGTTTTAACCAACAACCATAACCTTGTCCAACAGACGTTACAACTTGAAACATAACATAAACATGGTTTAAGGACTGTGTCTTGTCTAGGAAAGAGACACATCCCCTAAACCCCGGATGACCTTGGAAACTAGTGCAGCGGAAAACATGCCATACCGTGCCAGATCTCGTTAATTTCCTGAAATACATGTAAGTTGAAAAATCAACAATAATGTTGAGCGAGTTCATGTGCAAGTGAGTAAGTAAAAACACTTGTAAGTATAAAAGTTCCCTGGTATGTAGCAGTGTAAGAGGACTTGTGATCACCAATGGTTTGCAAGGCCATTAGCATGTTGTGAAATGCAAGTAGGAAGATACAAACCTAGCGTATTTGGCGTTGGGGCACAAAGTCACCACCTGGTCCATTATGCGGGCTCAGGGGTTGGGCTCGCTACACCCAGATAGATCTACCGCTTAAGTCCCTCGGTGTTCTAACTACCCATTCACATGATCTAAAACCTCCTTACGTTAATCATACCGTGTATAATAGTACTTGTAAACAAAGTAACATGTATTTCACCCCCGCAGTTAAGAAAACTGAAAACAGTTAGAGAAAAGGGGGACATGAACTCACAGTGAATGCGCGTCTCTACCAAGTGTCTCCAATACAGTAAGCAGTGCAACGACCTACAAGTGCTAATTCTATTAGACGGACGGCCGTGCTTTAGCTTTATAGTTTAAGTCTTTGGGAAATAGTTAGACAACTATTTCGTGTTTATGTTCTGTATACACTTGGTAGTTATACTTCTTCCCAAGGATGGGGGATACAATACATGTGCGTAAGTTACGTTTTAATAATCGAGTGGTAATATAATTACCGGTGTAACTTATATGTTAATGTGGAAGCGTTCGTAAAGTTTTGGAATCATTAACGCTTGTAAATATTATTTTTACTCTAAAATAATATTTATGTATTTTCACAAAATAATCATAAACAGTGTGGTGACAAAATATATTTATCACGTTAACTCTTGTGAAAATCCCACCTCCGAATATTTAGTAAAACATAGTTCTGGCGAAATTTATGTTTCGAAAATATGTCGAAAATAGTTCTAGCACTTGTTGTGTAAATAAGCCTAAGTGTTAGGTTTTTAGAAAATTTCGCCAGAGTTTCCTCTGTAACTGGAGGTGGCCACGCTTCCAAGCGTATCATTTTCTTTTTGAAAACAACCCATGATTATCAACAATCAACCCTTACGTTTTAACACGCGAAACGCTACCCTTGTCGTTTCAGTTTCAATATGTGGAAACTGGACTGTTTTCGGACGACTAAATAAAATACTTAACCCTTTCCAAAAATTCCCAAATTTTTACGGGTCGTCCTAATCGACCCAAAAATGATTGTAGAAAAATATCGGGGTCCAGTTTCTTATCAATAATTTATAGGAAATCGTTTACCGAACCGTGATCAGATTTGTCACATTCTGATCACAGTTTGTGGAAAAATTCGTCAAAAATTCCTCGTATGTCTGTTTATCGAAATTCCAGTTTGAGGGTCACAAATACATCCGTGACCATCTTAGATAAAAGTTTCAGGGGCTGGTTCGGTTCGGGTTTTAAGTTGTGATCGAAAACGCACAGCCCAATTTACTGCAGTAACAAACAGCCTTAGCTGCTGTCACGAAAACAGGTTTTTAAAATAGTAACCGACATCAGAAAAATACGATTCCAGCGCCATTTTCTTCGTTTTTCGAAATGACACGATTTAGGCTTTTGAAATTCCGTTTTTCGAGTTTTTAAAGTCCGTTTACAGCCTGATGAAGGCGGCTGAAACAGTGACTCAGCTTGCTGTTTTGCGGTTTAGATGTTATTAAATCGTGTTATAAGTGTCCGATTATCAAGAAAACAACTTTTGTACACGTTAAAACACTTTTACCCGAGTAAAGCATTTTTACACAAGTTCATGGTTTATGTGTGGTAGAGTTTCACCTTTTAACCCTTGTTACTTCTAAAATAGCTTTATGTTAAGATCCATGATCTTACCAAACCGGGTTAAACGATGATCCGAGCTACCACATCATAGATCGGGTCCAAATAATCACAACTTTCAATTACTACAACATTTACACAACTTATGTGCTATTAACCACCATTTTTCATGTTTTTAGTAGACTTTTAATTTTTGTTCGTACATGTTCATAAATTTCAACCGTCAAAAATTCTTATTAACCACTTTAGAATAGATCAAAAAGGCGTTTAGAGTCACTTACTACTAGCTCGAGGCTAGGGAAGAAACTGGTCGAAAAACGAGTGGTTAAAAGCGTTGGGGTGAGGTCCTTGACGATCCGCAAGCATCGGGTCTCCTCGTATGCGATCCTTCACCCTTGGTTGTATATAGAATAATAAGATTGGAAATGAAAAGTGGTGGTGGGTGTGGCTATGGTTTCGGCCGAATGTATCAAGGAAGGGAAAAGAATGAGATTTTTGCTAAGTGTGTAAAGTAAATGAAACCTTGGTCTTCCATGTAATTATAAAATACCCATCCTCCACCCTTAACCGTTGGTTACTATGTAGCCTAGATATTAGGCCAACAAATAAAATAATTAAAATGTATGAAAGTGTGTCCCCTAATGGGGAGAACAATCGTTGGAGGGGAGGGGCTTATTTGGTTAGTTTTCAATTAATTAGTTAAGTTATAATTAGTTTAGTTAGGGATTATATTTAGTGTAATAGTGTGTAGTAATATATAACGGGGGTTAGGGTATTCGGGGACCCCAACTGGCTCAGAAAAAAAAAAAAAAAGAAACAATGTCAATGTTAATATTTTTATGTCCCGGGTTAAGTCCGGTTGTTCGGTTGGATACTAGTCCGTTAAAGTGCTAAATAATTATTTAAAGTGTCGTTAATATTATTTTTAGTGACACAGTTTGTCCCCGACACTTTGGAAAGTGTCTAGTAATATTTTCTCATGTTCTGGCACTTTACTAGTCAGCTAGAAGCTGGTTTATTTATTAAAGTGCTGTGTTTGGTACTTAAAGTACGTTTTAGGCACATCCGAATCAGTGTATCTTATTCCTAGAGACGCGGTACCACAACCCTTATATCCTACACTCACTACCAGTGTAGTCAAAATATATGAGGCTCTTAACAGGCCTTAGAGGCAGTATTTGCCTGATGCTGGTTATATCAGCATGTTCACTGTGTATCCGTTTAGTGCTACTGTGCTTTTTGTGCATCATGTTTGTCACTAGGGTTCAGCATGTAAATAATGTAGTGACAGCAAATAAAGTATGATGCAAGTAAGTGCATGTATCAGTATGCAGGTAGCAGTTTATCAGCTAGTTTCAAACAAGCACAGTAATTAAGCAGTAATTAATCATTAATTAAGTTGTACGGATACCTGGTTTTGTGCGGGTTGTCACAATTATGCCCAAAACGAGTTACATCTCAAAATAAGCCCCGTAGGGGCATTTTGGTCATTTTAACGATTATAAAAGAGTTTAAATATCATTCTGAATTACAGGTCTGATTAAATCAGTAATTACACTTAATTTAATAAGTCATAACAGTAGGGTATGACCTATACGTAAAATTTATCATTTAAAACCAAACTATGCACCTTAGGGGCATTTTGGTAATTTCACAAGGGCTAAAAACGTCAAAATAGGAACCCTGGGTTTATAAACTTGTACTCAGTGTTATTTTATAAAAATATGTTAAGAACATCAGTAGGTACCAACCTTACATGTTTAATATGGTTATGGTACATACTATGCGATGAAAACAGAGGAACCCAAATCCTTTTCTCAAAACATAGGGTGGATAGAGTACCGTGACTTGTGCGCTTCGTCGAAAATAACTTCCCTTAATCCACCAAACAGAGGAACCCAAATCCTTTTCTCAAAACATAATGTTCCTTCCTCGTTTGGTACCAAAAGCTTTTCCATTCCACGGAGATATTCTTCCTCAAGGTTTCCCTCCTTGAGAGCTTCCTTTTGTGCAGCACGAATGCGCAAGGAAAGATCGGTTCGTATGATCATTTCCAAAGCCCTAACCCTTAAGGGTTTGATTCTTTCTTTACGACTTAGGGCATCGGCGACTACATTCGCCTTCCCTGGGTGATACTTTATCTTGCAGTCGTA
Source organism: Helianthus tuberosus (assembly GCA_030545235.1). NCBI lineage: Eukaryota > Viridiplantae > Streptophyta > Magnoliopsida > Asterales > Asteraceae > Helianthus > Helianthus tuberosus. The sequence continues at coordinate 63,259 of JARYGA010011571.1, read as the reverse complement.
GTCGTTTAGCAACTCAACCCATCGTCTTTGCCTCATATTCAACTCCTTCTGGTTGAGTATATGCTGTAGGCTTTTGTGATCTGTGAAGATTGTGCACTTCGTGCCATACAGGTAGTGTCTCCAGATCTTTAAAGCGAAAACCACTGCGCCAAGCTCTAAATCGTGGGTGGTATAGTTCTTTTCATGCACTTTCAGTTGGCGTGATGCGTAAGCAATGACCTTTTGGCGTTGCATTAACACACAACCCAATCCTTGACGCGATGCGTCGCAGTATACCACAAAATCGTCAGTACCTTCTGGTAGAGCTAAGATTGGCGCATTGCAGAGCTTATCTTTCAATACCTGAAACGCTTCTTCCTGTTTGATTCCCCAATCAAACTTCTTATCTTTCTGGGTGAGGAGCGTCAACGGTTGAGCGATTTTCGAAAAATCCTCGATGAACCTTCGATAGTATCCAGCCAAACCCAAGAATTGTCGAATTCTCGGTTGGCGTTGTAGGCGTTTCCCAATTCTTGATTGCCTCGATCTTTGTGGGATCAACATGGATTCCATTTCCATTAACCACATGTCCAAGAAACTGGACTTCGCGTAGCCAAAACTCGCACTTAGAGAATTTGGCATACAGCTGTTCTTTCTTCAGCAGCTCCAAAATAGCCCTTAGATGCTGTTCGTGCTCAGCCTTTGTCCTTGAATAAATCAAGATGTCGTCGATAAACACAATCACGAACTTGTCTAAGTATGGCTTGCAAACTTTATTCATCAAGTCCATAAAGACTGCAGGTGCGTTTGTCAGACCAAACGGCATAACGAGGAACTCGTTGTGTCCATAACGAGTTCGGAAGGCTGTTTTCGGGATACTCTCCTCTTGTATCCTTAACTGATGGTATCCAGATCGTAAGTCGATCTTTGAATAAAAGCTTGAGCCTTGCAGTTGATCAAACAGATCATTGATTCTTGGCAGAGGGTATCTATTCTTAATCGTCAGCTTGTTCAATTCTCTGTAGTTGATGTTTATTTGAAAATCATCATCCTTCCTTTTGACGAGTAGAAATGGGGTTACCCCAAAAGGAAATTTTGGTCTGTTATCTTCCTTCTCTAACCATTGCCAACACTTCTCTGTCAATCCTTGCATCTTCGAAAATGTAAGTTGCTATGATGCATCGACTACGGGTGCCGTGCCCGGAATTAAATCGACGCGGGATTCGACTAATCGTGAGGAGATGATTTCGGCAAGTCTTCGGGGAAGACTTCAGGATATTCTCCAATCACAAGGATATCTTCGAGTTTTGGTTCTTCGACTTCCTTTTCCATAACATGAGCCAAGAATGTAACACATCCTTTGTGCGAGAATTTTTGGGTTTTCTTAGTCTGATAATCCATAGGAGCGTATCCTGCTCCATGAGTCACGATCATTTCTTTGTTCGTTGTCGGGGCGCGGATGACAATCTCCGCATGGTTGTTCGTCAACCAGTCCATCACGTCGAAGCTTCCAAACTCAACTGGCAATAGATCTAGCGTAAACTTACGCTCTCCGGGTTCTATCGTGCCGATTCCAGTTACTGCGTTGGCTTCCACTAGCTTCCCCTAAGCTAGTTCTAATGGGTACTGGAATAACTACTCACTCACTACGTAAACCAATTATGTCCTTGAATACTAGAATTGTGAATCGTAAAATTTGCAACAGTAGTTGGCAATACAGACGCATAATATTGAGTACTGTGGGACGTACCGCTATCCATGTTTGGATCTCTGGCGTGCCTCCCTAGCTCCGATGGGGAGCTTTCATCCTTGCGCCTGATTGCTTTTCGGGCAATATCTTCTGAAATGCTTTTTGCTCCCACAGTTTAAACATCCTCGAGCACGCTTCTGTTTATCACTCATTCTGCCTTGACAATTATCATTGTCGTTGTCCCCTTCGTGATTCTCACTACCGTCTTGGCCCCCATTACTAAGTTCAGTATTTTGCCAACAAGTTTCCTTGACATGTCCCACCTTGCCACAGTTACCACAATTTCCATATTTGCATCGCCCGATATGATAACGTAAACAATTGTCGCACTTAGGTAGGATACCCTTGTAATCTTTTCCCTTTTTGGTCTTCTTCTTGCTACTTACCCGAGTAACCATCTTGAAATTTGCAAGCTTCCTCTTGTTATCCCCAGATGCCTTTATAGCAGTCTCCTTTTTCTCCTCCGCAGGGGAAAATTTTCCTTGTCTAACTGCTTCTTCCGTGAGTGCTATGCTTATGTTGATAGCCTCGGTGATCGTTGAGGGTTTTGATGCTGTTACCAGGCTTAGAATCTGAGGTGCCAATCCCCTTATGAACTGTTCAATTCTTTTAAACTCTGGTGTCCCCAGGAGTATGGCAACTTGTGATAATTCGTTAAATCTCTGCACATACTCTGCTATTTTTGGTCCTTTCATTTTCAAGTTCCACAGTTCTGTCTCCAATTTCTGGACTTCTGCCCTCGAGCAATATCTTTCACGCATCAGATTTTTCAGTTCGTCCCATGTCATAGCATATGCAGCGGTCTCGCCCGTCGTCCGAATTTGATGGTTCCACCATGACAGAGCCTCATCCACCAATAGTCCAGTTATATACTTGACTTGATGTTCGTGGTCACATTTGCTCAATCGTAAAACAGAATCTGTCTTTTCAACCCAGCGTACGAAGGCTAAGGCACCCCCGGTGCCGTCGAACTCTCGAGGTTTGTGGTCTAAGAACTGCTTGTAGGTGCAGCCGTTGGGTGGGTTATTTCCTGAGGTACCTCCGTTGCGCTCGGAGTGATGGGCCTCGTATTGTGCGATGACTGCAGTAATGATTCCCTGAAGTTCCACCTCGTTGGTGGGTATGCGTACACCCCGTTTTGGAGGCATTTCCTAAAAGATGTTTCACATAGGTTAGGTCATCGCAACCAAAATGCACGTATGCATTAACAATATCAACACATAACATCTCATGCTATCAATAATTCATCCACGTAACACCTCATGTTATAAATAAATTAGCCTCTGCAATGGTCGAGGCTTCGAGGTAGTAACCATACCCCTGATCTGGGGTGCAAGTGTCCAAGTGAATCGTTCAATCCTTTTGAACTCCGGTTTGACTAAGTAGGGGACGACCCTAGACAAGTCGTGAGATTGCTGGATGTATTCCGGAATCTCTGGTCCGTCCATTTTCAATTCCGGAACTCTACCTCAAGCTTCTGAATTCCAGTCTTAAAGCAACCTTTCTTCTCAATCGTTCCCTTGAGCTCGTCCCAGCTCAGTGTATAAGCAGCGTCTGTGCCAAGGGTCTGAACCTGGAGGTTCCATTAAGAGAGTGTGCCATCTAGAAATATCCCTGAGATGTAGGTAACACTCTGTTGGGGCGAACAGTTACTCATTCTTAGAGTGGAGTCGGTCTTTTCGGACCAACGAACAAATGCAACGGTGCCTCCGGTTCCGACAAAGTTCAAAGGCTTGCAGTTCAGGAACTGTTTATAGGTGCAGCCAGTTGGAGGGTTATCTCCAGTAATGCCATCGTTGTACTTAGAGTGGAGGGCTTCATGTCGTGCATTTATCTGTGAGATGCGTTCTTGCAGCTCGGCTTCTGTCCTTGGCAATGTACTGGTGTTTGTGTCACACCTGGGTGACATTCCCTTTTTATCGAAATAGCGTGAAGCGGGTTGGACAATGTTTCAATTGTCTATGGGGTATATATATAGCAACGTAAGCCATCATGTAATCACCCCATTTCACACACAAATATACTCGCTGTATAAGTGGGGAAATAAATTCCTGAGCCTTCACATAGGCTTGTCAATTTGGCTTGTTGCTTGTAATAGAATGAACTCGAGGCTACATCGCCTAGGTCATTTGTGTTTAGGTTATTTCCTGCTGCATCGGTTATCATTAGCTTGGCCTGCAGAGTCCACCAGGATTCCTGTGCACTACAAATCGTTATTACGTGGGCCCCCGTAATAACAAATTGTCTTGCACAGTTACCCCAAATTTTCTCTCATCCAAGCAGATGATCATTCAAGGAGCAACAGCCGGTGCATTGGCATGAACATGGTCATACTCCAATGCGGGGTCAGGAGCAACGCCTGGCTCAGGGGCCACGGCTAGCTTCGAATCAAAAACTCCATCTCAAAATCAGCTGGATCAACAATCACAGGGGTTACAGGATCCCCCAAGGGCTGGTCTAAGTGCATGAACTCAATGTCATGGTCTGGATCAACACCAGGCGGAAAAACAGAATTGTCCTCATAATCGCGATCAAACTCAAAGCTGTGTGTGGGATCCGGTGCAGCTGATGATGCCATATCAGGGTCGGCGTCGTGTAAGTGGTGCTGCATTCCCTGTATGTGCGAAGACGCGGATGTCAGAGACTCAAATGAGTCTGGGATAGGGGAATGAGTTTCCCTTACAGGAGCGTCCGCATGCAGTAGTCCAGTGCTAGCAGCGAGAGGGCCTTGCCCTCAAGTGGGTCCTCCTCTTAATAGTTCGACATCGTCTTTAGAGGCAATGTCGGGGGCATATCAACAACGAGATAAGCGGCAAGGGGCACAGGAGCAGGGATCACCGCCAGTGGCAAATTCCCAACAAGATGGCCATCAGTAGGCTCTGCTACGACTTCAGGCAGTGCACAAAGGGCTGAAAGTCGTCATTGTCTGTGCCGGTAGTATCAGAAATGTACACCTCGTGCTTCGTTGAACTATGTCGTCTGATACTATGGTCATGGGGTTCGTAGTGCCCATCTTTCTAGTACTTGATGAAAGCATAACATTTGTAACACAAACACATATACGTATAATAATCAATCATATAATCAGTTAATCTCATAAGTCACCAAATAAGGTATCACATACTTCTCCTAGTCTTACTAGCCAATTTCATCCAGTTTACAAGACTGCTCTATCCTTCACTTAAACCAAACCTCGATCCTCCAGATCGATCCTATAACAAACCAACGTGCTCAACTATCTCGGTCACTTCGATCCTCCAGATCGATCCTCAGCCCTCCAAGCTGAACTTATAATTAATAAAATGTGCTCAACATTTGTTTGTAAAAAGTGTGGATCTGGACTTAAGTGGTATGCAGAAAAATGTTTTCGTGAGAGCCCTAGTGATCATAGTCTAGACTCAAGAAAGAATCCTAGTTCGCTATGATCAGAGCTCTGATACCAAGCTGTCACACCCTGGCTTTGCGGAAGCGTGGTTAATTTTGGTGTGACTTCTTAATACCATAGCTTAATCATACCAAAGCTATATGAGTTAAAAACATGCAAGATCATCCATTAAGTTTTGAAAACCAAACACAATACCATTGTTTTAACCAACAACCATAACCTTGTCCAACAGACGTTACAACTTGAAACATAACATAAACATGGTTTAAGGACTGTGTCTTGTCTAGGAAAGAGACACATCCCCTAAACCCCGGATGACCTTGGAAACTAGTGCAGCGGAAAACATGCCATACCGTGCCAGATCTCGTTAATTTCCTGAAATACATGTAAGTTGAAAAATCAACAATAATGTTGAGCGAGTTCATGTGCAAGTGAGTAAGTAAAAACACTTGTAAGTATAAAAGTTCCCTGGTATGTAGCAGTGTAAGAGGACTTGTGATCACCAATGGTTTGCAAGGCCATTAGCATGTTGTGAAATGCAAGTAGGAAGATACAAACCTAGCGTATTTGGCGTTGGGGCACAAAGTCACCACCTGGTCCATTATGCGGGCTCAGGGGTTGGGCTCGCTACACCCAGATAGATCTACCGCTTAAGTCCCTCGGTGTTCTAACTACCCATTCACATGATCTAAAACCTCCTTACGTTAATCATACCGTGTATAATAGTACTTGTAAACAAAGTAACATGTATTTCACCCCCGCAGTTAAGAAAACTGAAAACAGTTAGAGAAAAGGGGGACATGAACTCACAGTGAATGCGCGTCTCTACCAAGTGTCTCCAATACAGTAAGCAGTGCAACGACCTACAAGTGCTAATTCTATTAGACGGACGGCCGTGCTTTAGCTTTATAGTTTAAGTCTTTGGGAAATAGTTAGACAACTATTTCGTGTTTATGTTCTGTATACACTTGGTAGTTATACTTCTTCCCAAGGATGGGGGATACAATACATGTGCATAAGTTACGTTTTAATAATCGAGTGGTAATATAATTACCGGTGTAACTTATATGTTAATGTGGAAGCGTTCGTAAAGTTTTGGAATCATTAACGCTTGTAAATATTATTTTTACTCTAAAATAATATTTATGTATTTTCACAAAATAATCATAAACAGTGTGGTGACAAAATATATTTATCACGTTAACTCTTGTGAAAATCCCACCTCCGAATATTTAGTAAAACATAGTTCTGGCGAAATTTATGTTTCGAAAATATGTCGAAAATAGTTCTAGCACTTGTTGTGTAAATAAGCCTAAGTGTTAGGTTTTTAGAAAATTTCGCCAGAGTTTCCTCTGTAACTGGAGGTGGCCACGCTTCCAAGCGTATCATTTTCTTTTTGAAAACAACCCATGATTATCAACAATCAACCCTTACGTTTTAACACGCGAAACGCTACCCTTGTCGTTTCAGTTTCAATATGTGGAAACTGGACTGTTTTCGGACGACTAAATAAAATACTTAACCCTTTCCAAAAATTCCCAAATTTTTACGGGTCGTCCTAATCGACCCAAAAATGATTGTAGAAAAATATCGGGGTCCAGTTTCTTATCAATAATTTATAGGAAATCGTTTACCGAACCGTGATCAGATTTGTCACATTCTGATCACAGTTTGTGGAAAAATTCGTCAAAAATTCCTCGTATGTCTGTTTATCGAAATTCCAGTTTGAGGGTCACAAATACATCCGTGACCATCTTAGATAAAAGTTTCAGGGGCTGGTTCGGTTCGGGTTTTAAGTTGTGATCGAAAACGCACAGCCCAATTTACTGCAGTAACAAACAGCCTTAGCTGCTGTCACGAAAACAGGTTTTTAAAATAGTAACCGACATCAGAAAAATACGATTCCAGCGCCATTTTCTTCGTTTTTCGAAATGACACGATTTAGGCTTTTGAAATTCCGTTTTTCGAGTTTTTAAAGTCCGTTTACAGCCTGATGAAGGCGGCTGAAACAGTGACTCAGCTTGCTGTTTTGCGGTTTAGATGTTATTAAATCGTGTTATAAGTGTCCGATTATCAAGAAAACAACTTTTGTACACGTTAAAACACTTTTACCCGAGTAAAGCATTTTTACACAAGTTCATGGTTTATGTGTGGTAGAGTTTCACCTTTTAACCCTTGTTACTTCTAAAATAGCTTTATGTTAAGATCCATGATCTTACCAAACCGGGTTAAACGATGATCCGAGCTACCACATCATAGATCGGGTCCAAATAATCACAACTTTCAATTACTACAACATTTACACAACTTATGTGCTATTAACCACCATTTTTCATGTTTTTAGTAGACTTTTAATTTTTGTTCGTACATGTTCATAAATTTCAACCGTCAAAAATTCTTATTAACCACTTTAGAATAGATCAAAAAGGCGTTTAGAGTCACTTACTACTAGCTCGAGGCTAGGGAAGAAACTGGTCGAAAAACGAGTGGTTAAAAGCGTTGGGGTGAGGTCCTTGACGATCCGCAAGCATCGGGTCTCCTCGTATGCGATCCTTCACCCTTGGTTGTATATAGAATAATAAGATTGGAAATGAAAAGTGGTGGTGGGTGTGGCTATGGTTTCGGCCGAATGTATCAAGGAAGGGAAAAGAATGAGATTTTTGCTAAGTGTGTAAAGTAAATGAAACCTTGGTCTTCCATGTAATTATAAAATACCCATCCTCCACCCTTAACCGTTGGTTACTATGTAGCCTAGATATTAGGCCAACAAATAAAATAATTAAAATGTATGAAAGTGTGTCCCCTAATGGGGAGAACAATCGTTGGAGGGGAGGGGCTTATTTGGTTAGTTTTCAATTAATTAGTTAAGTTATAATTAGTTTAGTTAGGGATTATATTTAGTGTAATAGTGTGTAGTAATATATAACGGGGGTTAGGGTATTCGGGGACCCCAACTGGCTCAGAAAAAAAAAAAAAAAGAAACAATGTCAATGTTAATATTTTTATGTCCCGGGTTAAGTCCGGTTGTTCGGTTGGATACTAGTCCGTTAAAGTGCTAAATAATTATTTAAAGTGTCGTTAATATTATTTTTAGTGACACAGTTTGTCCCCGACACTTTGGAAAGTGTCTAGTAATATTTTCTCATGTTCTGGCACTTTACTAGTCAGCTAGAAGCTGGTTTATTTATTAAAGTGCTGTGTTTGGTACTTAAAGTACGTTTTAGGCACATCCGAATCAGTGTATCTTATTCCTAGAGACGCGGTACCACAACCCTTATATCCTACACTCACTACCAGTGTAGTCAAAATATATGAGGCTCTTAACAGGCCTTAGAGGCAGTATTTGCCTGATGCTGGTTATATCAGCATGTTCACTGTGTATCCGTTTAGTGCTACTGTGCTTTTTGTGCATCATGTTTGTCACTAGGGTTCAGCATGTAAATAATGTAGTGACAGCAAATAAAGTATGATGCAAGTAAGTGCATGTATCAGTATGCAGGTAGCAGTTTATCAGCTAGTTTCAAACAAGCACAGTAATTAAGCAGTAATTAATCATTAATTAAGTTGTACGGATACCTGGTTTTGTGCGGGTTGTCACAATTATGCCCAAAACGAGTTACATCTCAAAATAAGCCCCGTAGGGGCATTTTGGTCATTTTAACGATTATAAAAGAGTTTAAATATCATTCTGAATTACAGGTCTGATTAAATCAGTAATTACACTTAATTTAATAAGTCATAACAGTAGGGTATGACCTATACGTAAAATTTATCATTTAAAACCAAACTATGCACCTTAGGGGCATTTTGGTAATTTCACAAGGGCTAAAAACGTCAAAATAGGAACCCTGGGTTTATAAACTTGTACTCAGTGTTATTTTATAAAAATATGTTAAGAACATCAGTAGGTACCAACCTTACATGTTTAATATGGTTATGGTACATACTATGCGATGAAAACGCTTAAAAAGGCGATTTAAAGCCGTTTCCGGGTTTGTAAAAGAAAGCTGGGATTTTTATAATTCCAGAAGGCTCAACATACTTTATTTAACAAATAAAATCAGTAGAAAAAGGTTTGGGGTCAAAAGGATTTGTAGAACTCGTTTTATGACCGAAAAGGACAAAATTGGTATTAACCGATTTTAGCTTAAAGACCTGTGTTATGCTCAGCCAAAAATTTAATAAAAATCCTTAAAAATCCCAAAATATTATATAACATCAGTGTATAAAAGGTTTGATACCAAAAAGTGGGTTAAAATAGGCTATGCGCTAATTACGCTATTTATGTAACATAAAGCTTGCAATTTGCGATAATGAGCATAACCGTTAATCTAGACCTCAAACTGATATCAAATTTTCGGTGCAAGTTTATAAATCCGTTATAAAGGTTTCTATTCTTTCACTTTTTCAAAAATCGCGTTTTATAGTGAAAAGGGCAAAATAGTCAATTTTGGGCATAAATCGGAAACATGCATATGCATCGGTTAAGCATGGAATCAAGTTGTAAAATTCCAGAGGGTTAATCTTATATAAAAGTTGGTCCAAAATATGCTCTAATGCAGATCTCAACATGCATGTACGAATCAGAACTTGAAAGTCAAAGGAAAAGTCAATTTATGAGACTTTCGGTTCCGATTCGGGTTTAAACAGAAAATTGTCGAGTTGATCATGAAGAAACACATTCTAACATTAATTACCAAGTTATTTTTGATGATCAAATAGGTTGCATGTACCCTACATTGCTAATCAAGCTTAAATTTGCAAATAACAATTCTGTTGACTTTTTGAAACGAACTTTGACTCGACAATCATCAAGCTTAGAGTGGGAATCTGAAAATACCCCTTTGGGGTTTTGTTACCCACATAAATACCAACTTGTTGGTACTTTCAATTCGAGATATGACTGAGCACATTTCGTTTTATTGCAAAGTCAAACTGATTTTACGACGGATTGACTTTAGACGAATAACTAAGCTTAGAATGAATTAGAGGATGGTGTAAACACTTACAATAGCTCTAATCAAGCTTAGAGACCACTAGGGAGATGCCTTGTTGTCCAGAAAGCTCTAGGGAATGATCTTGTGAATATTGAAGTTGCAAGTGTTCTTGAATGTTTGCAACTATGGTGACCTTTAAGCAAGTTTGATCTGATTTGAGGCTTCCACAGATGTTTACAAAGGTTATAAAGAGTGTCCAAGGGTCCCCAACTGCATGTAAGTAGATTGGTCAGGCTCTTGAGTCGATACCAGCTGTAAACAACTCGAACAGAACAGCAAACTGACACCTGTGCGTAAACTGTCGCTGGTAGGTGCTCGCGTGGCGCGAGGCACCCCTCGCGTGGCGCGAGGGTGTGCGTGACCAGCTTTCCAAGTTTTTCAAATGTTGCATTTCAGTCCTTGATCTTTTGCAGCGTGTTTAAGTTATTTATTTAGCACTCTTGGCCCTTATATCTGACTTTTATAAACCTTGGGACTTTTATAAACTTGGGTATGTCCTCGGTTAACTTTGCGCTTACCCGAAAAGTCACGAAATTCACGATAACGCAATTAACCTTTCTTGTACGGTTTTGGCCATAACTTTCTCATACGATAACGAAACTTTATGAAATTTTTACCACATATTCTAGTGAGTATATTTTATCATTACAAAGCTTCGGGTTTGCCAAAAGATCACTCAGAGGTATAATTTCAACATGTTGACACTTTTAGTCCCTGTAGTTTGTAATTCCTCTTTTTCTTTCATTTCTCGCTTTGTATGATCCATGACTCATCCGTTTAAGGTTATAAACACCATGTAGGGTTATTGTAGAGCCTATTTATCAATCGTTGACACTTTGAACCCTTTTATTCACATAGTTTCACTGTTTGTCAACTTTAGTCCCTCTAAAGTACTCTTCCACATATTCAAAGCTTATGACACGTGTCAATACATTATTGGACGTAAATTTTCGAGGTGTTACAATTCCGGCTCATGTGGAATGCTTGAAAGAGTTGATCATTGAAAAACGGCACAATAAATTACCCGAACCGGTTGATTTGGTATCACATGTTAGTGCCGTTTTATCAAGTGCGCTCCCCCAAAAACCTCAAGATCCGGGAGATCCTCTTATTCCAATTCAGATTGGAACATTTAAAATTGAGAGGGCGCTCTTAGATCTTGGAGCTTGTGTGAGCATCTTGCCCGGGAGTTTGTATGACCAATACGATTTTGGTCCATTGAAAAAGTTTGACACTCCCGTGGTGTTAGCCGATCAGACCCCAACGCATCCACGGGGGATGGTGGAGGATGTGATTGTTAAGGTGGATGACTGCTACTACCCAGTTGACTTTTTGGTAGTAGACTATGTTGGGTGCGTTGAGGACACCCAACCGATAGTTATCTTGGGTAGGCCGTTCCTGGCAACTGCAAATGCTATAATAAATTCTGCAACGGGAACGGTAAGCATGAAGTTTAGGGACCGGGAATTAAATTTAAATGTTTTTCCAAATTTCACTAACCCGCTCGGTGAGGATAAGTGTTCTAAAAAGGACATGAATCCAAACAAGAAGGTGTGTGCTATGGTTGGTAGGTTTGGAGGAACAGGGAAGAAAACGGTCAAGAAAAAGAAGGCAAAAAAGTCACCTCTAGAAAAGAAGAAGGAAGAGGAGGTGAGGAAGTTTGGACCGTTTGGCAACAAATGGTATGAATCACCGATGGGTGATTTCAAGGAGTTTGTAGGCGGCAAGCATGCCATTCGACCACCATGAGGTGGTAAGTCAATTGTTGTTGTATATTTTATTTCGCATTTCGTTTTAGTTGTTATCCGTGGTTTAGTTAGTATTGTTGTTGTATAATTTTGTTATTTCGTTTTAGTAGTTAAATGAACTTTGTGGGCGTGTTCCCTATATAACCCTCACGAGACCTACTCGTCCTCCCGAGCTATCGGGAGGTTTAAAGGGCTTGCGTGCATATGCTAAATGCCGCCGTGATTCCTACGAATGTGAGTTAGGATTGTTATTGTTGTAAATTATTTTTCCACAAAAATCAAGGTAATTTAACGCATGATTTGGTAACACTTTCATAAAAATGGTAGAACTAACCACCTAACAAATTTCAATGGTTGTGAGAAGCATGCTTCTACACAAGGGTTAAGATTTGTAGGTACAACATGTTCGCGAGACAACCGTTTTTATGACGAGAAGAAGAAGATATGAGCATCTACCGACAAAAACCAGGTGCATGCGTTTCCTTTTTACCTTGATTCTTAGTTTAGTAATAAGTGGATTGTATTTTGTATTTTTTTTCCTGGGGTGAAATTTTGGGGAGGTTAGTCGTGTCACATCCCTTGTGCGTTATAAAACTCTAGTTCCTACACATTGAGGACAATGTGTACCTCAAGTGTGGGGATGGGGGAGTAGTAAAAGTTTTTTATTTTGACTCGTTCATTTAAATACTACACATTGAGGACAATGTTTACCTCAAGTGTGGGGATGGGGGAAATTTTAAAAAATTTTCAAAAATGTTTTGTCTCGAAAGCGATCTTAAAGCACAAGTAACTAAGTCAACGAGGGATGGCACAACCCATTTGGTCTTTTGTCATGGTCAAGTTCAAATTAATAGCATGATGGTATTTAGCGGGTGGTTATTTGGGAATAATCCGCCTAAGAAACTAGAACATTATGCATGTCAAATATCATACCCTTTACATATGTGAGATTTTGAGCCACTTTTACATTATAGAATCACATGCTTATGTTTCTTTGTTGAGTGGACCATTAGTCATGTATTGTAGAACTTGCAACTTTTGATACGTTTGAGACCATAGACCGAATACAAGCACAAGAATGATTAAGGCATTAGGTAAACCTTTTCCTTTTACACCATTTATATATCCTTACCCAAAAATTATCCCTTAGTAGCCAATTTTGAGCCTAACCCTTTCGTTTGACCACCCTTTAGCCCATAACCGTTAAACCTTTTCTTTTTAACCCGTGTGATGAAAATTCGATTGTGGGAGTCAAGTTTGTATAGTTATGAATTGTTTGTTAAAAAAAATCAGAAAATGTTATGAAAAAGAATAGAAAATTGTTGAGAAAAGAACAAAAAGATATGTTCTTAGTTTGAAAAATAAAAGGCGAAAAATTGTTGCCTTCTAGTTTGATTTTAGTAATTTGATTTCTAGTTGTTGAATAAAAGGCGAACATCATTGCCTTGAAGTTGAAGTCTAGTTTGGTTTGTTTAGAATAGTTGTTTTGTAATAAATTCGAATTTTCATCACCTTAGCCACTTAAAATTATCCTATTCCCTACCTCTAGCCTAGCCCCGTTACAACCCTTATAAAGACCTTGTGACTTGTGCTTAGTATTCATGATCAGTGGTGGAGAATGATTGAGTTGCAAGCCTATGCGGGTACATGTTCTAATCGGTTTGAGTGATTATTTCAAAAGTGCTAATCCATTAACTATTAGCCAATTTTAAACCGAGTGGAGAGAACATTGTGAGGGATGTGCATGACTTGTTAATTTCAAGGGCGGGTTAATCTTGGATAACCATTAAATATGTGAATTTTCACTCTACCGTTAAATATGTTGAAAATTGTAAAGAGTTTGAACTTTAGCATGACAATTGACCTTAACCTTCGTCTCGGGAATGGGGAGTGTATTCTTTGTTTGACCAACGTGAAAGTGAAAAACAGATTTGCTTGAGGGCAAGCAAAAGACAAGTGTGGGGATGTGATACGCGGTCGAAAACCGGTGTTCTTAATTGTATAACTTGATGTTTTTACATAGGTTTTAATTTCGGATAGCCTACTTTTAATCAAAAATGTGTTTTGCAGGTTTGATGAAGTTTAAGGAGCTTTTCGGGAGCTTTACGAGTCACCAGGATGAAAACCGGACAATCGGGACGCGTTACGGATCAACCGGGAGTGCAAAGTGAAGAAAATGAAGAATTGGAGTTGGAGAGGCCGTCGCCGACGGGCTCTAGGCCGTCCCGGACGGGCTCTAGAAACTCCTGTCAGCAAACTTTGCCCGTAACCAGTCAAACAAGCCGTCGCAGAAAATCAGCAAATCTAGAGGGCGTCGGCGACGGGTATAACCCCGTCGGCGACGGGCTCCCGTTTGTTCAATCGCGAATTTTGTCTTTTCTTGATCTTTTGACGAGTTTAAACGGTTCTTGAGCCATTAACTCGGGGGGTTACACTTGCTTTGGAGTGGAAAACTTGTTCTTGGAGCCTCATATCATCACCATTTCATCACCAATTCACCATCTATCATCATTATCTACCGAATCATAATCCAAATCATCAGCATTATTCACAATCATCAATCCATCCATAACCCTAATCCTTCCACCATCATCCTTCACCAAAACCCTCAACATCCACCAATTCTCCATTGTTCAAGCTTCAAGATGATTCAAGACAAGTTCCAATCATCCGGTGATCAAGTTTCTTCAACCATGAGCGGCTAATCACCTTGGTTTCACCCCGGTGTAGGTAGTTGTTTAATTTAGGGTTTCGAATTGTTTCTTGCTTCAACTTTGTGACAAATTGTGTTGATTTTTGAAACCATTGACAATAGTGTTACATTTGTTTCGTATTCGTAAATTGTCGAACGATGTTAAAAGTTATGACTTTACGAAATGGTTATATGTAGTTATGCATTGTCGTGGTTAGGTTTTACTTGTGTTGATTACAAAGTGTATTCTTGTCCGTTCTTCGGGACGTTGATAGTTATTGGCACCTAAGTCACGGTACACTAAATCCGCTAATCGTATGCAATTGAGTTGGATCTAAAAACTTGTAGAAACCCTAGGTTGGCAATTACCGAAACCGGGTGTGAACCACTTTTTCTTATTATTGTTTAGTAATCAATCTTTCTTGCAATCGTTAATTAGTAGTTGTTAATCAATTAAACCAATTCCATTAATTTAAATTCACATCTTTCAACTAAACAAAAATACAAAAATATTTGGCAAGCTTCATAAATTGTGACAATTGTTATAATTCAATCGAATCCACACGCAAACCACATACTCTTCGTGGTTCAACCCCTTGCTACCACTAACTATTTGTTAAGGATAATTTGGGATTATAAATCTTATCTTTGACCAGAGCGCGACAATCCGATCATGAAGTGAGAACAATAGTAATGTTATATGAATGAGATGATTTGAGGCTAACGTAATGGTGTGAATGGGACAAGTAACTGTAGAAAACCGTAGAATGATGTTTAACTTTGGAGTTAAGCACGAATGTGTGAGTACGAAATAATAGTTTTGTTGCGATAACAAAACAAGAATTAAATGTTATATAATATATGTATGGAATGTAATCTTAAGAGACGAGATGAAGGTATTAGATCCGTTATAAACGGATCATACGAATGTATGTACTATTACAAGTTTGAAGAAGTATGTATATCGACCCGTTACTAACGGGTCAAGGAAATGAGAATGTTATGTGAAAGTATGGTATGGAAAGTATGGACTTGTTAGAAAGAAGTCAATTGTATGAATAGTTTATGAATCGAGATTGGATAGTCACTTATTATTATGATGTATCTATCGAAGTTAAACATAGATGTGTATGTATAAATTACGAAGTAAGATTGTATAGTCGATGAAGATAATATGAATTTTGAAATAAATTAAAGGAATGAACTAGTACTGATGATGATCACTAGAGACTAACCTTATGTAGAAATCCAAAATATAAGGAAATGTATTTTAGGGGTGTGCCCTAAACGTGCCGGTTGATGGGTTAATAATAACCGGAAAGCGAAGGTAGGTATTGTTTGATAGGAATGAAACATATAATTATGTTTATTTTGCTAGAAATAAGCATTATACAATGAAGCGACACTGTTAAAAACTCTTGGTCGGGTTTTTTTTGTGTTAGAGGTTGTAGGATCGAGAATCGATCTGAATGAGTCTTCAGAAGAGCTCTAAACTGATTCAAAGGCGGAATACGATGAATCAGAGTTTGTTTCAGCTTGATATTCACTAATAACTGTCTCTCGTATTGATTATAACTCGTTTACAAGGCTGGAGACACTTCGGCAGCACCTCACTACCGGAATCTAAAGTTACAAATGAAAAATACAAGTCACATATTTATACTATTCCCACTTCGTTTGAACAAGCACCTCCAGTTCATACGAACTGGTTCAGTTCGTATGAACTGGCCACTTCGTTTGAATGTCCAGTTCGTTTGAACTGTCCACTTCGTTTGAACTGGCTTGTTCACCTTTGTTTCCTGTTTATCTCGAACTGTGTGACTTGATCTTTCATTACTAATCTAAGACTCGAACGAAGATGAAGTCGACAGACAACTGCACTAACAGACTCCCCCTTGAATGTTGACGGAATCTTCAGTGAGAGTCTTCAACATGACGACTCTTCAATCTTGATCGGTCTTCTTCAGGAATTTCTCCCGGAATCATGTAACCGGATCTTTTCTCTAGCTCTAACCTCGTCAGACTCCCCCTTTCATCAAGCTGGGATTTTCAGTCTGGAATTAGTTATCGCCTTTGAAATCAAATCCTGACTTTTTCAATTTAAGCTCTCTTCAGGTTCTGATGCATCTCCTAGCTTTCCATAGCAACAGGATCAGAAACCTACATATCTCAAACACACAATTTACAAACCAACAATGTTGTGATTCAACTTAATGAATCAACTAAACATTTGAGAATCACTTTCATTTAAAATTGATCAAGAATTTAAAACATTCAAAATTCTGATTCAAATTAATGAATCATTTTAAACATTTCAGACCAATTAACCAACCCAACTGTTCATCTTGTTTAGCCTTTGAGATTTTGAATATCAGCTTTTCAACATCAGTTGTCAAAAATCTTTTTGTTTTTTTTTTCAAACTATGAAACACAAACGCAATAACAGAAATTAAATGCAGAAATGAAATATGTACAAACATATTTTTGTGAGTTTGCGAAAGAGGATCATATCAGATTTTAGACAAATCACAAGCACCGTTAAGCTCTTAATCGTTTTAAGTTCTAAACGATTCACGTAGATTGACGATATGTTTGTCCTCTTAAACTCAATCTAAAAACTTTCGACATGCTTACCGATACGTTTAAGATATATTAATTTTGCACTAAGCTCTTATGGACCCCACGATCTCAGCATATCCCCTCATCATGCAATACACTGACTCAAGTAATGCCTTTAAACTTTATCAACAGTGATTTGTGCGAAAACAAAGCAGAATGTTTAAACATTAACAATCAGGTCGATACTTCCGTATACGCAGAGAAAGTCCAATGTTTAAACAAAATAAGAAAAATAAAACAAGTTGAAGTTGTTTAGGCTTTAACCACCAGGTCGATACTTCCGTATACGCAGAGGAGGTCCAAAGCTTAAACGAAACACCAAAGAAAATAAAGCAGAACGTTTAGGCAACAACATCCAGGTCGATACTCACGTATACGCAGAGGATGTCCGATGCTTAAACAAAATAAAGAAATAAGACAAGTTTAAATCTTTGCAAAATAAAATGCACAATCACAGCGACTTTTTAGCAAAGTTGTGAAAGTTCACAAACTTAACCAGTTTTATGTCTTTCGACAGTCAGCAATTACTGAGTAGGCACACAATCAAGAAGGACAAAACTAAGTACTATGCTTTTGACCATGTTTCCCACTAGAACTAGGCTTTTTCATTTAAGTTTGTATCGTTATCGCAAATCTACTAGTCTAGCTGAGCCTACCGTCACATCTTTAGTGAAATCGTTTATCACATTTGACATTTACATTTCTTTAGCGTGCTGTGACAGTCCAACTGATCTACTATCATTTCCTCTTCTTGACAACAAAATTCATTTTTGTTTTATCATGTTTTTGTCTTTTTCAAATTTTCAAATGTGTTTGGATTTTCTAAAAATTCTTACTCCCCCTAAAATGCAAACACATTTTAGGAAATTTGAAAATAAACTGTACAATAAACTTGACAACCAATATCGAATCACCTCAATTCGCCATCCACTTGGCATAAACAATCAGAACTCCCCCTCACAACAAACTATTTTCCCATTGTGATCTCAAAACACTTAAGTTTGTTTTAATCAAATGGTTGTTCCGGAAAATAAGTTTTGTTGATTTTACCACTTGTAAAATTAGGGGTTCAAATCATCACATTGTTTTACCAATCGTATGTAGAAAATCAGATACAACTTAATGTCCCTGATTTACCACTTGTAAGATCAATCCAATTCAACTTCTGAACCACTTGTAAAAATCACAACCATACAACTTAAACCTGCTTTTTCAACCAATTTACCATCTTTTGGTTGAATTCTCAAGGTGCCGATTCCTACTCCTTGCTTACAAACCTGGGAGTTCCGGCAAGTCCTGAAAAAAAAAACTTTTCAAACACAAATTAAGAAAGATGCCGATTCATGATCCACGATTACCAACTTGGGATCTCCGGCAAGTCAGGTTTTTCATTTAAACAGATTCACCCAAGCCTGACTGCCCTTGGGTGATTTTGAATTCTTGTTCAACAATGGTGGAAAATTTGCATCATCCATTGTTAGACCAGAATTCTCATTTTTTACCTCAACCGATGGCTCTTCTGGCTTTACCACACCAGATTCATCGCCTGAACGTGGCTTGTCTGACTTTAACGAGTCAGATTCATTGCCAACAACTGGCTCCTTTGTTTCCGGAAAAACAAATTCATCACCAGGAAGTGAATTCTCCACTTTATTTTTCTTCCCTTTCGTCCTCAGATTTGTATCTGATGAATCCGTTTTGCTAGATTTATAATTCTTTGGAGAACAAAACGATTTATTAGAACTGTTATTAGCTTTGACGGCTGAATCCGAGGACAAAATCTTCTCTAGATACTCTCTAGCCTTCTTCCTCTTCTTCCTCAGTCTGTCTTTCTGCCCCTGAGAAAGCTTCACTTTCGTTTCTTGAACTTTAGGTTCTTGAACCTTCTGTTCTTTGGGCTTGACATTGACTGATTTCTTTGCCATCTTCTGAGAATTAACCCTCAATCTTTCATTTGATCTCCTTGGGCAATCTCTGGCAATGTGACCTCTAATGTTGCAGTTAAAGCATCTTCTCGTCTCATAATTCCAACTTTGGCAGTTAACAGCAATGTGTCCTTGATAACCACATCGATAACACACTCTGTTATCGTACCAATCACCATTTTTAGTCCAAACATTCAGATCATAGCACTGTTTGGCTTGGTGATAATCCTTGCTCCTCTTGTTTGCGGGATTTGACTTTTGAGCACTGTGGTTTGACCTGCACCACTTATTTCCAACAATTTTAGAGTTTTCATTTTTCGATTTTTGTAATTTTTCATTGCGATTGGATGATCAATCTGATGAGCTTTTATTATCTTTTTGAACATTTTTCTCATTTTTAATTTTTTGATTCTGTTCCACTTTCTTCTTCAAAGGTTTTTGCTTAGAGCATTCTCCCTTTTCAGTCGATCGTAGAACAATTTCTTGGAATTTTTCTTTTAATTTCAAAAACAATTTTTGTTTTTCAATTTTATCTTTTTCATCATCAGATTTCTCATCACAATCTTCAACTTTGACTTTGTCAAAGTTTGTGACATCGTCACTTATTGGAAGAGAATTGATTGGTTTTGGACAGGGGAACACAAATGAAGTCACAAAACCTTTCAATTTCTTTTCAAGCTCATCAATTTTGGTCCTTGAATTCTTAGCTTCATTTTCAAGCTGAGATATTCGTTCAAGATGAGACTTGATTTTTTTTCCGTTTTCAATTTTAATGTTTTCAATAACAGATTTTTCATTTTCCCAAACTTTTAACTGTTTTTGAAATTTTGTTTCATTTGCTTTCAGATTTTTGTTCTCCAATTTTATCCAGAAATCTTCATCTTCTGAAGATTTCTTTTTGCTTTCAAAATCTTGTTCTTTCTCTTTCAAAACCTTGTTTTCTATTGTCAAACTGTTCAAATCATTTAACAGTTTGTCATTTTCAGATTTCAACCTCTCACAATTTTCCTGCAAAACTATAATCTGTTTATCAGCAAATTTCTTCTCATCTTTCAAAACTGAAATTTCTTCAGTCTGTTCCTCTCCCACTTGAACACCTTTACTCTTGCTCTTCTTTAATATTGATTTTCCACATTGACTTTTCTTCTTCTCAGCATTTCTCTCCATCTGTTCTTCAAGTTTCTGAATGAATTGACCAATTGCCAAACTAGAGTATTCTCCAGTTCTTTTTAATTCCAAAAGATATATACCCCATTCTTGTTGAGGTAAGGAATTGGCTAATTTATCAACTCATTCATCTGAACTTTTCTTAATACCCTTCTCAGACAATGAACGAACAAGATGACTATACCTCTCAATGATACTCTTTGTACTTTCTCCCGGATAACCTGAAAATGAATCAAATTCTTTATTTAATGCATTTATTCTATCAAATGTTTCTTGAGTCATATTAAAAAAATTGATATCCATAATTCAGAAACCCGTTTTTCAAGACAGTCCCGTTAAGCAAAATATCAAATTTTAAGTAAAATGTTCAAAACACTTAGGCCCACACACTTCGGAATTCACAGCCCAAACAACACTACATACTGATTGGGCCGATGATTTTTCTAAAATATTATATGATTGGGCCGTTAATGAAACTGATATTTGGGCTAAGGATCTTGTTTGGTGCACTTAACATTCACTGGACTTAAACCACACAAAGCAATAACAATGTAAATCGATTTTTTTTAAAATTTTCCGACAACAATTTATACCAAAATCATTCTATTGGACCTCAAAATGTTCACATTAATACATATCATATGCAAACTGACAATCAACACATGATTACATGGATCAAAATTTCAACGCATGAGTTACAAACATTAGCCGACAATTTCAGTGAAAATTACTTTAATCGAGACTCATCACATGGGTTGGAACACTATATCAGATTCACTTGCAAAACATTACACATATTTACCAACTATCACATGCAAACTCAACGGAAACAATACAACTATTGAACCAATCACTTCTGTTAATCACATGAAGCCGACAACATATTCTGCAATTTTAATTCATCATCACGTGACCTCTTATCCATTTACAAGCAAACATTTATTATCAATATATCCTATTTGACCTCAACATCCACTAAACTGTAACTTGATTATTTTTTCAAGAAAATACTGATCAGAATTTCACGTGACTTGGCAATCTCAAACGACCAGGAACCTGATGCAAACAAAGATTCAAAACTCATTTCGTCTGAATTGATACGAACTGTGATTAATCTCTCAAACGATCTGCACACTTCGTCTGAACTGATACGTTTAAACGGACTGAAGTTCAGACGAACTGATGGTTTAAACGAGCTAGTTCTTGATGCGAAGAGGACCCTGATGCGAAGTAGACACAAACGAACTGATCAAATTAAAACGAACTGGTCTTACTTCGTATGACTTTCAGATGAACTGGATGCAAATTCTCAAACGAACTGAAACATTTTTCAAACGATCTGATGTAATTTTCTCAAAATGATCACGTTTTCGGTTGGATTAGACTCTGATGTGTTCAAGGATTGTTCTACTCTGGATTCCGAACACAATGATGTGATTTCCGTTCAATTTCGTCCAGTAAATCGTCGTAGATCTGAGTTCGAAATTCTGGTTCGTGTGATTTGAACAAGTCTCAAACGAACTGATTTATTTTTGATAAAATTGATCAATTTTAGGTCGATTTTACCATGTATTTTGTTAACCGATTGATTAAAGCACAATTTTAGGTGATATATGTCAAAATCAGACCATATTAATCAACTTTTCTCGAAAAAAATTTAAAAAATGTGAAAGAATGAAGTAGAAATCAGAATATCTCCGTGAAAATGAGCTGAAATATCAAGAGCTCTTCCTCCTGAGCTCTGATACCACTTGTAGGATCGAGAATCGATCTGAATGAGTCTTCAGAAGAGCTCTAAACTGATTCAAAGGCGGAATACGATGAATCAGAGTTTGTTTCAGCTTGATATTCACTAATAATTGTCTCTCGTATTGATTATAACTCGTTTACAAGGCTGGAGACACTTCGGCAGCACCTCACTACCGGAATCTAAAGTTACAAATGAAAAATACAAGTCACATATTTATACTATTCCCACTTCGTTTGAACAAGCACCTCCAGTTCATACGAACTGGTTCAGTTCGTATGAACTGGCCACTTCGTTTGAATGTCCAGTTCGTTTGAACTGTCCACTTCGTTTGAACTGGCTTGTTCACCTTTGTTTCCTGTTTATCTCGAACTGTGTGACTTGATCTTTCATTACTAATCTAAGACTCGAACGAAGATGAAGTCGACAGACAACTGCACTAACAGAGGTCGTCACCAAATGGGCCGGGAAGAAAAGATATTTAATGTTAAGTGGAAATGAACAAGGTTTCGGGGACGAAACCCAATTGTTATGGTGAAGATGGTGACATGGATATATCATCCATGACCAATTCTTGTTCAATATTGATGTATCATGTTATGTATGATGGATTCTTGTTAGATGAATTGAAAGAAATTGGTGTTTGATATGTTTGATGTCTATGTGTGAATGATACTTGTTGATTAGTAAGAAGATTTGATGAACTAAGTAAGAGCTTAGAAGATTATGCATGAATTAGTTGTACATTGTGCTTAGAAAGTAGTATGCACACCAGGTGTATGATGAAATGTCTAAGTGAAGTTAGGATGCGAAATTGTATGAAACGGCTTGATATATATATATATATATATATATATATATATATATATATATATATATATATATATATATATATATATATATATATATATATATATATATATAGGATTAGGTTCAAACGTGAACAAAATCCCAAGAGTGAACTGCGTGAACTGATCTGGGCCCTTGATTTTTATGATCTTGAGATTAAAGTGAGTGGCATGATGGTAATTATTTGGTTAATTTTTTCCATTTAATTAAATACAAAAAAGGTATATGTGTAATTTCAATCTTAAATTGATTGCATAAATCTCTCACAAATCAAGTAATCAATTATCCTCATAAATTGATTGCATAAATCTCTCACAAATTAAATCAAGGATTAGGAAAGATGTAACTTAATTCAATTATTAAAATAATTATTTGTTTAAATGCGATGTACACATGTGTATTCTGAATTTGCCCTCTTTTTAATGCGATGTACACATGTGTATATCGTCTGTTTTTGTGATATCTCAGAATTTTTTTTGTATTGAATGTTGATGTACACCTGTGAATTACTGTACACATATGTACGATGCTGAGTACACATGTGTACTGTTCTATTTATATCCAAGTACACATGTGTATACCGTTGAAATATGAAGGTTACGTGGATCTTAAAAATCAAAATTTGAATTCTGGTGATGAAATCTGAAATAAAAATTAAAATTGAAATCTGGTGATTTGTTGTTTGTTTTGATAATTATCTTATTAATAAATAAACATAATGTGGATAATGAATTTAAATTAGGAAAGATGTAACTTAATCCAATTATTAAAATAATGATTTAAATCTAATTTTTTATATAATTACAATCCTACTCTTAACAACTAAAAAGGAAATCAAAGGTCCATATCTGTTCACGCAGTTCACTCTTGGGAGGTTGTTCACGCTGGAACCCTACCCTATATATATATATATATATATATATATATATATATGAATGAAATATGATAATGATGCTGAGATTATGTACTAGTTTGAATGTGGTTGTAAGCACATTTGCGTTGTGAATATGAAATGTATATAGTGTCATTTCTATAGCCTATTATGATGTCACAGATGTATGAGGTTAAGTCGAAAGTTCATATGATAAATTGTTGACTTCTGAAAGTCAACTGCGCAAAAGAAGCATGGTTGGACTTGTGGTCACAATTGTACGATTATAGAAAGTTATATGGTACGTGTTATATCAATGTGTGTTATATGTGACGACGTGATGAATTATATGAGTTGAAGAGATATGATTGTGGGGATATGCCTTATGTTTGTTAGAATTGACTAGTGAAGGTCAAATGTGGAATATGAATTTAATATGATCATTAATATATACAATCATGTATACTAACAAGAATGTGAATGCAATGACATGAAATTATAGAGATCATATCAAGATAGATGGAAGCATGGAAGGCTAAAGGGTCAAAAGGAAGCAAGGAAACGGATACGAATACAAACGTTTAAGGTAA
This sequence comes from Helianthus tuberosus, assembly GCA_030545235.1. Taxonomy (NCBI): domain Eukaryota; kingdom Viridiplantae; phylum Streptophyta; class Magnoliopsida; order Asterales; family Asteraceae; genus Helianthus; species Helianthus tuberosus. The sequence continues at coordinate 38,940 of JARYGA010011571.1, read as the reverse complement.
GTGATTTCTGGAATCACTTCTTCTTGAATAAATGAAGTTTGGTGTGTTGAATATAGGGAACCATGTAAGAAGATTATGGGTAAGAGTAAGTACTAAAGTAACAAGCGTTATGGTAAGTCGAAGATAGTTGTTTATGTCAAAACTACACAGTAGAAACGAACGGGTCAAAATGTAGAAAGAAGTATGGCGTGATGTAGTAGTTGGTTTGATCACGAGATTAAGATTTAGAAGGATATGGAGCTTGATTATGATTAAATGAAAGTACATGGAAGTTTGATTTGTACAAGGTTTGAATTCTTTGTTGATGCTTGCCGTAGCATACGGCTGGCATACCGACAGGGTGAAATAAACGTATGGGCTGTGACAATTCGTCTGGGTTATGCCTGATAACCTAGATGACCAGGTAACTCGTCTGGGTTATGCCTGATAACCTAGATGACCATGTAACTAGTCTGGGTTATGCCTGATAACCTAGACGACTAGGTAACTTGTCTGGGTTATACCTCAGAGATTAACTGATAAGGAATTGATGTTGAACCAGATATAGAAGTTAGAAGAGATTTGACATTTATACCCGTTAGAAAGTATGATTGAAGGAATGTTAAAGAAATGATTATCATTACACAAATTCATTGAAGAGTGTTTATGAGGTGTGATGAGCATGTACAAAAGTATGTGTGGAAATGAATTAAGTCTAGAGGTATGTATAAGTATGGGTATGGATTTACTTACATGTTAGTAATGGAATCCATAGGTAAGCACGATTAGAAATAAGTAAGCATGTAGGTTGATACGTATGAGACTTATTTATATGGATGTTTGTGACTAGGATGTGTTAGTATAATCATGTGGGAATGTAAGTGGTATGTAAGAGCTTGTATGTATGGATGTATGCATATATGTAGGTATGTATGTGTGTATAAATATACGTATGAATGTACGTATGCATGAAGTAGGATTTATTGTTTATGAAAGAATGGGGCTTGTATATATGTATACATGGCTTCAATACATTTGAGTATTCTTGTTACTAATCGTGTGCCTTTAGAATGAAATGAAAATGCAGGTATACTATTGTGTCCTTATGAAGATTTTATGATTGGATGCAAGATTGTACTCGGAAAGATAAACATAAAAGACTAGCATGAATAGAAGAATGCGGAATGGTCGTTTAATTGCGTATGTCTAGATTAAGAATGATGTCAACAAATATTAATGACACGCATGTATGTGGTGATTGCAGGTTGCACGGAATTAACATCATTGTGGAGACTAAAAGGTTGAAGATCGAGTCGAAGAGCAAGGATTGTAGTGGAAGAGCGGTCTCATAGCTTGTATTTATGGTATCACATTTAACGCGTTAATCAAGAATGAATGTTGTAAATCCTTTCAAGAAGTGTCCGACAGATTATAAATGAACCTTCAAGTATGTTATATAGATAATATAAGAAAGAATTTTTGCGTCGGTATTTCCGCTGCGTCTCTTATGGCCATAACGTTTTAGGGTGTTACAATTTATATATAATTCTTTTTAAAGTTTCATTTTATACAATAACAAACCTTTCTTACATGAAAGTTTTTGAATTTTAGTAAATTTTAGTTTAATTTAGATAATTTATATGGTTTTTTAGAAGGTTTAATTTCAAATTAATTTTGAAATAACAAACTTTCATACATAGAAGTTTTTATTATCAGAACAAATTTTTGAGATCTTTGAGATTTGTAATCATTCCTTTTGTATGTTTTCGGTTAACTAATAGTATTAAAACATCAACATTACATATTATATAACTTTTATTATACAACCCGTGTAATACATGGATCTATAACCTAGTATTTATATAATTCTACTAAAAATAACTTTTTTTTCTACTTTTAAAATTAAATAATATTTTTTTTATACTTTTATCATTAAATTTTTTCTCTCCTTTACTCACAACTATTTCTAAAAATATTAAAAAATTTCTAAGGTTTTCTCTCTGTAAATTTTTTTTCATATATTTACAAATGAAATAGTAACTTTCCTGTATATTTCTCTCTCCTCCACTTACAACCACTCAAAAACACTAACAATCTATAATCTATATTAAAACAAAACATTTTGGTGCCACTTGGCATAAATTTAATCCACTAATTGCCACCTGTCAACTTAATACTCCTCTCAATATTGTTTTGAGCGGGATAGTACCACGCCTTTCGTCCGCTATTTTTGCTCACACGCAATTGATCAGAGAGAGAGAGATTGATATGTTTCATCATCAATCAATTCACCAGACTTTCCATCGCTGGAAACAAACCCTAGAACTCTTCCAGCCGCATCGCAAGCAAGATCTGTTTATTGCTTCAAAGACAATCGTTCTTCAAATATTGAAGATCTGTGGCATATCGTGGTGTTGCAAAGGACTATTGATCAATCAATCAACTGATCAAACATCACCAAAAGTTCTCAGTGTTATCAGCTTACAATCGATTGTTCGTAAGTTGTAATCAGGTTCGTAATCAGTTTTTAAATTTAGGTTTTTTTGTTCTTAGATTCTTTTTTTGATTATAAAGAACATGATGATTAATAATTTTATTTTTTAATCATATTTGATGTGTAATTAGTCTTTGTTTTTTTCTGTTTGAATGCAGATCTTTGATTTTAATGAATCTCATTCGGTTAGATTGTTTTTAGGTTTAGATTTTGATATATGGTTTTGAATTTGGGCAGAATTCATGAGGAATTGTGAAAATTGAATGTTTGAAAATGCTAATTTGATTTTGATTTTGCATTAATTTGGTTGTTATAGAAGTAGAAGTGTGGTTTACTCACTTTATTTGGGTGATTACTTTCGGTTGATTGTTTACCGAAAGTGCGAATATTAGGTTCATTTGTTGTTATTGTGTTATGTGTAAATATTGTTTTTTTGTAGATAGATTGTTTTTGTTTTGCCTAAAGTGACCAAAAGTTTATGATATTTGCATTTTTTAGTTTGTTTACCATAATTATCACTGAACAGATTTTATGTTATTTTAGTTGAAGTAACTGCTAGCATTGGACATTGATGGATGGTTTTGATGACCACGGTGATTTAACATCTTGAAAACGGCTCCAGGATGGTTTTTTTTTTTTTTTTTTGTAGACGGAGCTGGTGTTGGTAAAGGCCGTACAATTACAGTGCTGATTTGGGAGAATTGGCATCAAGGGAGGAGAAAAGCATTGTAAGTTGTGTATTGGTGGATGTGTATGCTTGATGTTGTATGATTGAGATATTAAGTATTCAGTTGTTTTTATTTTATAGGGTGTTCAAAAATATATTTTATTTCATTTGTGGTTTGAAATTTGATTAATCCCTATGTGGGTTTTAAAGTTCATTTATTTATTGAGTTTCATCAATGATGATCACTAGGTTTAGAGTTGAAGTTATAGGGCAATATAAGGTAGAGTGTTTTATTTTCATTAAGTTCATCTACATCTTAATTATGTCTGGTTTATTTAGCAGCTCTTAAACATTGAAGATGTCTAGATGTAAGTTTGTATCGCTTTTTACTCCAAAAGACTATAACTAGACAATCTAGACCTCACATACAATTTTTTAGGCACACACTCTTCTACCAAATTCAAAATTGTGTGATTATAAGCACTCCAGTCACTTACTACAGTCATAATTGGTGCACTTGAAGAAGTTAGGAATAGAATATAGTGTGAGATAAGTAGTAGTTCGGTTATGTTTATCGGGCGTTGAGGGGGCTATGATGACTAAACATGATTTGCCAGCTCATATTTTGTGACTTTGGAAGGGCAAAGGTTGACTTTGGAAGGGCAAAGGTTCTGGTAATTTTTTTTAATATATAGATTTCAATACACAAATACCATTCATCATTTGGTGAGCATTGATTATTTTTTATTATTTCAGTTTTGACTTGATTCTTACTTTATCTAGATCTTGGTGGGTCTTTATGAATGGACTAAAGATGGTTTTCAAGATCCCATAAGCAAGAACTGACTCATTTTATTTCAAATGCTTTTTATTGCATATTGTTGCTATGCAAAGTTAGATATCTAGCTATTACATTGCGAATGAAGTTTATCGGGTGTTAAGGGGGCTATGATGACTAAACGTGATTTGCCAGCTCATATTCTGTGACTTTGGAAGTGCAAAGGTTCTGGTAATTTTTAAAAAAAATATATAGATTTCAATACAAAAATATCATTCATCATTTGGTGAGCATTGATTTTTTTATTATTTCAGTTTTGAGTTGATCATAGTTAATTGTATCTTATTGCATTTCAAACGAGACATGGAATGGCGGCAGGCAAAGCAAACGAAGTGTAAGTCACTATTAATTAAAATTTCTCTAGATGTGAAATTGTTTCTTTTGGATTTCAACTTCCCTTTTTTTGCAGGGCTTTGAATCAGCTTCAACTTTTGGTGGAAGCAGATTGAAAAGGAGGACAAATAGGGCTACTTCCTAGCAACCCTTTAAGCTCAGAATAGAGGTTAGCATTTACAGTTGCTTATGAGACAGTGTTGGTTCTGGCTTGCAGTTTGTTTGGGACTGGAGGGTGTTCTTTTTGAAGACTAGCATTGTTCGTATTTCATTTACATGGTAAGATTTCAATATATATGTTTCAATATATGTTTCAAGTATTCAATATGAATAGACTTTAGTTAATGATATGTGTAGCAGTGTATTGATCTTTAATATAGAGTACAATATAATATAATTTTTGGAATCAAAAGGTCTTTTTATATAACTTTATTGTAATAATTTATGTTAAATTTTGAAATGTTAAACTAATGTATTTTTTTAAACACTTTTGGATTTTGGGACATGTTTGATCCGGAGGGATGTTCTCTTTGGCTTTACAATTAAAAGTACGATGCCGAGAACAGTCTTTTTTGTAACATTGAACAAGGTTAGTGGATTTCTACAATCTATGGATCTTGCACACTTTATCCAGAATATCAAGATGCAACATGTGTGATCAAGGTAAGAATGACGATGTCGGTTTGGAAAGGTCTAAAACAAAAATGATGATCTACATGGGCTTCAATGCCGGTAGATATTATATGCTTGTGTTAAGCAACCCGCGAAACTCGCGGGATCTTAGGCTAGTCATTCCTTATAATATAACTAAGCTCACTCACGTATTTTTAAGGTTTTCATTGTGAATGCTCATAGATCGGATTTGTTATGGAAAATTCTAATTTCCTCTTGTGTAATTTTAAGATGTTGCCTAACCTGACCTTTTATGCGAGTTTTACAAAATTTATTTTTATTAACAAACAATATGCTATTTTGATTTGTAGAGCACTAAATTTTATTAACAAAATATATGCTATTTTGATTCGTAGAGCACTAAATTATTATTATCTAAAATTATTTTAAATATAAGGGGAGTGGGGGTGGTCACTAGTGATAGAATTTCATCACTCACAAGCATCCAATCAACTCCTGCCATGTCATCAGCCACTATTCTATCACTCACAAGCATTTTGTAGTGGCGGTGGTCATCACTAGTGATGGAATTCCATCACTCACAAATTTTTTTAATTTTTTTTAAATTAGAAATTAACAATAAAACACTAAAATTAGGAAAATTGGTATTTAATAAACCAACCTTTAACCAGCTGGTAATAATAATAATCCAACCTACAGAATTGGTATATAATAATCCTACCTATCAGCATGTTGGTACTCAATGAACTTCCGTTAATTTTTTTTAACTGAAGTTAGTTTTTAAGTTTTATTTAATAGTTAAAACTAGTAAATTACAACTACAGGGATTGTTTGTGTAGTAAATAAAACTTAAAAACTAACTTCAGTTAAAAAAAAATTAACGGAAGTTCATTGAGTACCAACATGTTGATAGGTAGGATTATTATATACCAATTCTGTAGGTTGGATTATTATTTACCAACTGGTTAAAGGTTGGTTTATTAAATACCAATTTTCCCTAAAATTATAAATTTCATTAAAATTAAAACATACTAGTTCAATTTAACATACTAGAAATATTTTAGGCTACAATTTAAAAAAAAAATACTAAAAAAACTTTACTCCTCGTCCGACTCATGAAACTCCAAACCTAAAGAACCTACTAGTTCGATTAAATCGTATCTCAACCGAAAGTGAGTTTCTTCATTACGCAATTCTTGTTGGATATTTTGTGGAATTTGAACTTGTGTAGGAGGATCCGGCACCCAATCCGGAGATATTGCACGTCCGTCTTCTCTTATTATCATATTGTGCAATATGATACATGCATATACTATGCTATGTATTGCTTTCTTGTTCATTGCACGAACCGGTCGGTGTAGTATACTCCATCTACCCTTTAAAACACCAAAAGCCCTCTCAACATCTTTTCTTGCCGATTCTTGCAATTTTTTGAACACGATTTCTTTAGCCTCGACAGGAAATGAAGGAGCTTTCATAAAAACATACCATGATGGGTAGATACCATCCACAAGAAAGAAGCCTCGCCTGTAATATCGTCCATTAACATAGAATGGAGAGAAGGGTGCGGTACCATCCGTTACGGTTTGAAACAACGGCGACGTGTGTAACACATTGATGTCGTTGTTTGAACCTGGAACACCGAAATATGAATGCCAAATCCATAAATCATTCGACGCCACCGCTTCTAGTATGATGGTTGGTCTTTTGATGTCACCCCTAACATACGCCCCTCGCAATTCTCTTGGACAATTTTTCCACTCGATATGTGTACAATCGATGCTACCGAGCATCCCTGGAAAATGCCATCTAGTCTCATGTGCGGCGTAAATACGTGAGATGTCGTGGCTCGTCGGTTTACGTAAAAACTCTTTACCATACAACTTAATGACCGCGTTGCAAAAAAAAATTGCAGACATTCACGGGAAGTTCTGGACACCATAGCTAGGTATTCATCATATTGATCGGGAGGGTTACCTGTCGCTAGTTGGCGAATGGCGGACGTGCATTTTTGTATCGCCGTGAAACTTGGTTTGCCCCTCGCATCGTAACCTTCTTGAAACCATTCCTCGCTTGCTTCGATGTCTCCAACAATCTTTAAAAATAATTCTTTTGGTAAACGAAACCGATCTCTAAACGTTTCGGCATTGTAGAGCGGATTCTTCACAAAATAATCGTTCATTAACACTTCGTTGGCACGTATTCGATCACGGTCAACCATCTTCTTCTTTGGGCGGGACGAACTAGTATCAAGTTCGTTATACACCGACACAAAATATTTTAGCGTCTCATTGTCGGAAGACGACTCGGTATCGCTATCGCTAGACATCGGAAACGTCGAAACCGTAGGAAACTCCATTTGAGAAAGATGTAGATTGTGTGAAATGTGTTTGTGTTTTGGTGTGGGTGAAATGGTTTAAAATGGAGAAGTATATATAAAAGGTTTAAAGGTTTTTTTTTAATATATTACCGTTGAATAACGGTCAAAAAGCATAAACAACGTTCAAATTTCAAAACTTTCAACGCGTGATATTATCAACGCGTTAATGTTTTCATGCGTTATATAGGTGGTGGCGACGGTGTGCTTCTGATGTTCCACGCGTGATGGGGTGGCCATCACGAACCACCCCCACTCCCCTAAATTTATATCATCTTTTCATGTCAAACATTTTTTATACATAGTAAGCCACTTCAATAAAGTGTCACAACCCAACACATTATTATTTTCACAACTACTTTTGTTTAAGAAAAGGTTTAAGAACTTTAATATATCAAAGCTTAAATTTATATATAAAAGATAAAGTTTAATAAGTTTAGTTATGTATAAATCACTTGTTATAAATAAGTTTGGTGCATAAATAACCGTGACATTAAAATGGAAAAAATAAATGATACAATCATCTCTTGTGACAAAACAAGTATTATGAAGCCTTAAGAACGTGCTTTTTGATGCATATTTATAAGATCTGTGAGAATATATCATAAGATTTATTAGGATGCATCATGAAATTTGAAGGTTGTGACAGATCAAAAATGTTATTGCATTTCTATGAAAATACTATAAGCCTTTTAAGGTACAAAAACCTCTTATCAATTATTGAACATGTTAAACGACCGATACCAACCGACCGGATTAGCATGTGGCTTACAATTCTACAGGGTTTAAACATTAATTCTTTGTCGAAATAAAATTATAGTGCTTAGGGGACTCGGGGTGGTCCGTTATGGACCATCCATAACGCGTTGAACCATCACGGCACACCGCCGCCTCCATTCCTTCACGCGTTATAAATTCAACGGCGTGGAGTTTATCACGCGTTAAACTTTAAAGCTTGCTCTGCATGTTGCCGTCTTCCTGCTTTGATAGTTCTGCATGTTGCCGTCTTCCTGCAACACGTGTACATGGACATGGAAAATAATGAGAGCTCCCCACTACAACACAACACGTGTACATGGACATTAAATGTGGCAGAATTCTAAAAATTAAAATTAAAAAAATTTGGGAGTGATATAATTCCATCACTAGTGATACCACCCCGCCTACATTTCTATCACTAGTGATGGAATATTGGTTGCTGACATGGCACGATTTTATTGGACAATGTAAGTGATAGTTTCTATCACTAGTGAACCACCTCGTGTCCCCTTATAACTTGAATAAGCATAGTTTCATAGAAAGAAGAACCATGATTTCAATTAGTGATGACATCTATAGTAATGTGAACATATAAGCAGTTTACTTAGGATTTACATAACTAGTACTTGTTGAAGAATAAGAGAATCAACATTATAAATTGACCCTAAAGTTGCATTTGAAATTGGTGTTGACCAATACTATTTAAAACTCCCCCATACAAAAACAACACCCGACATTGGCTTACTCTCGATCATGTCCATTGCTTCTTTGATCAAACCGACAGGTGCAAGAAGATCTGCCATGCACCCGTAATGTTTGAGCTCTTTAGGAACTCCATAAACCGACCCCATCTCACCAGAAAGTCGTCATGCTTCGTTAGTAAGACGAGTATGGCTGCACCCCACCATCTCACTAGATCTGTAATTGAAGCCTGAGATCTGTGGGTGGAACGAGAATCGGATTCGATCTCGATTATGATGAGAAAGATAGCAGTTACAGCCGAATTAAAAGCTTAGTTACGGAAGAATTTAAACAGTATTTCAGGCCGGAGTTTTTAAACCGATTGGATGATATGATAGTGTTTAGACGGTTGACTAAACTGGAAGTCAAAGAAATAGCTGATATAATGTTGAAGGAAGTATTTGAACGGTTAGGGTAAAGAAATAGAACTTCAGGTGACTGAGAGATTTAGGGATAGAATACTGAAACAATAAACCCTATATAATACAAGTTAGAGGAGGAAAACTTTGGAACAAAGTAGAAAATACAAATCTCTAAGCACATGTGTAATGGGCATTATAGGGGTATGAAAGAGTTTGATAACGCCCTCATCACCATCCTCGTGGGCATTATAAGGGCATGAATAGTGAGGGACATTTCTAGAATAATGCCCAAATAGAAGAAAAAATGGAAAGTATTGAATAAAATGGGCATTAACCGTTTCACGTGTTTTATGAAAGGGTGTTAAAATATTGATGTGGCGAAAAATGCCCCTTAAGAGGCATTAACCATTATCCATGGTCTAATCATTACACAATATTTACCAAATTACATGCCTAATTGTATGTGAGTGAGAGGGAAGAGAAAGAATAAAGGAGAGAGAAATGGTGTTTTTATGTTTTGTAAGTGGGTAAAGAAAGAGAAAGAGCGGGGACAACATCAGGGAGGTGAGGTGGCACCCTCCCCCGTCGGGGAACACAGCTCCCCCGTTCAAATATCAATGCACACAGGAACTCATCCCCGCTATCCATTTTCGACCGTTGGAATGTTGTAGCCGTTGAACGGTCACAAAAACAAAAAAAAAAAATAATTAATTATTAAAAACTTATTTAAACTATTTCTCCATTTAAAAATATCACACAACTCAAATGTTTTTCTAATCTCTATAACCAATCTTCATTTATACCAAAAAATCATGGATCCACGCCGACTGAACCCGCCTCCATTCTTTCCTAGAACACCCGCTACTCCCTCGGCCCAACCCCTACTCGTATGCCCCACGACACCGATGGATCCCTATTCGTTTGGCGGTTTTAGTCAAGACCAAAATGCTTGACTCAAACCGAACCCGAGCACGATTTCGTTTCTTTAGGCATAGACAATGATGTTATACCCCGAAACGCAAGCACAAACCACAAAGGCTATGAAAGGGAAAAAACGAGCATAGTGAGGAAACCAAGCACAAGCACAAGAAGAGGGAAGCTAGAAGGCGCCAAAAAAAAAAAAAAAAAAAAAAACCTTAAAAATGCAAAATGAAAGGGTGCACACTAACCTTTATAATGCAAAATGAAAGTGCGCACACTAACGCCAACGCTATGTGTTATAAGATCATGCCCTTTGCCACGATGGAGGGGAGGAGCCTTTTGGGGTGTTAATGGGGGGGGGGGGGGGGCCTGATGTAGACCACGCTCGTGAAGGAAGGATTGTGGGCCCTAAGGTTTTTCAACCACCAAAATTAACTATTTTTTATTTTATTTTTAAGATTTGAATATTATTTAATGGGTGATGGATAGTGGAAACTTGTGAAGCCATTACATACTAAATGTCAAAAAAATGACTAAGAAGTCATGTCTACGTGGCAGTGATGTGACAGTTACTTTTTAACGTGTTAATGAAAAGTTACCAAACAATACCACATGGTCTAATAATCTAATTTTAGTCGTAATGAAGGGACACTCAAATTCATAACAATAACAATAAGACTGGTGGGTGTGGGTGTGGGTTTTGGGTGTTTTGGCCCTTTAACGTCGGGTGCTCCACCCCGGGTTGGCGTTTTGGTCAGCGTTGCCCACTTAGAGTAGAGATTCTGCCTAACGTGGGGCGGGGGGCTGGGTGACAAGCGGGCTGTGGTTGGCTGGTTCAATGTAGGTTTTTTTTTAATTTTCTTTGTAGTTTTTTTAAAAAATTCCACATGGCTGGTCACGCCCAGCTAAGCGACGCCCCACAACACCCCTATTTTTTAGTATTAGCTTGAGGATCCTACCCTCACCACGTGTTAAGAAATGCCCCCAACCCAAGCCCCTCTACACCCATAGTCTAACTAACTTGTAATTTTTGAAGAGTAAAATAAAGGATTAAAGGATGGTTTTTAAATTATCAAATCTGTTATCTAATTTTAAAATTTAATGGCACTAACAAGCCCATGCACCATCTTAAAAGCAAGAAAGCAAACAATGCCAATAAAAACAAAATCTAATAAATATAAAGTTTAGAGACCAATCCCGTAATATTCACTAAACTTTGGAGAACATCTGTATAATATACTCTTTAAGCTTTTAGTTTAGGCACTTTGAATAAAGACATATAACCACAACAAGGCAAGTACAAATTACGTGTTTGACACGATTGAATCTACAATCTCTCAAACTCACTCCATCAAATCCAAAAGGGATTCTTGTAACATCCATTTGTTTCTTTTACCTTTTTCTTTAATAATATATCCATATATTTGTTAATCATATTCCTAATGTTACTTTAAAGGGAATAAAAGGTTGTGATACTATTTTTACAACTTTGCATCTTTCTCATTTTCTTACACGCTTCGTTTCATTGAGAGTTCTATAATTGCAAGTAATAACACTACGTTCCGTTAGCTGAATGCTAAAAAATTCACAGTAGGTTTCTTTTCTTTATTGGTCGTTAGCTAAATGCTAAAAGCATTCACAGTAGGTTTCTTTTCTTTATCGGTATAATTTAATTAAAAATCATCATTCCATAAAAGAAATGTTCATTTTTCTAAAAGTCTTCCACATCTCATTCCTTAGCCTTATAATTTTATGATTAATCGTTAGGAATCCTAGCGATCTAGTAGTATGGTGTCCTTCAAATCATTGCAAATACAAGGTAAATGTGGAATTAAGGTATACAAGAAATTTGCAGTTAAAGAGAAAAAAGGTTCTATGTTTTATTTCCATAAATTTTATGGTTAAAGATAAGGTTTAAAAAATTTGATGTAGCCTTTTTTTTATTCAAACCTTATTTTTTCCATTATAATTTAAGCACATGATATCTATATCTATATCTATATAATAAAATAAACTAATGAGGGACACGTGTCATTCATTGGAGACATATTTTTTCAGTTTATTTCTTTTATTAACTATTTCTTTTATTTTTTCACTTATTAATAATAACTATTTAGTATTTTATTGATAACACACATAATTCTTACCTATTAGAGCATTCACATCTAACCCCCCAAATTATGTGAGAGGGGGGTTTTATTTTATGAAAAATGGTTTTAGATGGTTGTAAGTGGTTGTGAGTGGGATAAGAGATAAAATGTTGGTGTTCATCTGTAAATTTGGGAGACACCTCACCTTTATAACTTTTTAATATATTTTGAAAGTCGTTGTGAGTTGAAGAAAAAGAAAATGTAATGATAAAGGTATTAAAATGTATTATTTAATTGAAAAAGAAAACATACTATTGAAATGGATAAAAACCCGTATACATAAAAACATGTGATAATATCGATATGTAAATTTAAGAGTTAATTACATAGTTAGTCCCTGTGGTTTGCACAAAATAACATACTTAGGTACTAATAGTTTAAAATCACCTTCTAGGGTATTAACTTTTCATTTTGTAACGTTTGGAGGTATTAACTTCTAGGGTATTAACATAGTTAGTCCCTATGGTTTGAACAAAATAACATACTTATGTAGTAATAGAATGTGATTTTAAACCTACAAATAACGTTAATACCTCCAAATGTTACAAAATGAAAAGTTAATACCCTAGAATGTGATTTTAAACTATTAGTACCTAAGTATGTTACTTTGGGCAAACCATAGGGACTAACTATGTAATTAACTCTAAATTTAATTTAATACCCTTTATCAATAAAATTAAGAATTTATCTATAACATTTTAAAAAGCTTGCAATAATAAGAATTTGAATTAATTTAGATTAAATATTATTATTATTATTATTATTAATTTTAATCAATTAAACGAGAGAATGACAAGTGTCCCAAAACAGGTTTCTTAAGAATTTATCTATAACATTTTAAAAAGCTTGCAATAATAAGAATTTGAATTAATTTAGATTAAATATTATTATTATTAGTATTATTAATAATTTTAATCAATTAAACGAGAGAATGACAAGTGTCCCAAAACAGGTTTCTTTTATTATATAGTATAGATTACAACACATCTTGGGTCTAAAGCTTTAAGTTAGTATATTCATGTTTTGTGTTTCTATTTCGTAACACTATTAAGGTTAACGGTCGTTAACTATTATGTTAAATCGAGTAATATGACAAAATAATAAAGTTCGTAACGGTTCGGTTCACTATGATACCATCACTCAATATTGCAACCGAAAGCCAAAACCCAATAATATAAAGTCGTGATACACCCAAAAGGATATCGACATGTATTTTACATCGATCGAAAACGATATAAACGAATACCGGTAACCGTCCTGATAATACTGATACCTATGTAGTTAAGTCGGAATCGGTTTAGTTTGTCATGACACTGGTACGTTACCTGGTGTTGCTATAGCGTATGATAAAAAACTATAATTTCAATACAACTTCATTTTTAATATTGTTCGGTTAGAATCGAAACGAAATTTGTATTGACAAACATAAAAACGAATATTGGTACAGGTACCGAGGTTGTTCAGACGGATCGTCACAGTAATGAATAAAAAAAATCAATTACATTTGACCTGTTCGGTTTTGACCAAAACTTTTGTCGAAACATATGAAAAAGTAAACACGCCGGAACGGTATAATAGGAACTCGTTTGAGTGTCTCACATAGAAGGAATGTGAAATCCACAAGGATATATAAGGGTCGATTTAAAAGTGGACTTTTAAAAACCCAGACCAATAGCTAATATTATGACCCTATACATGTGAGTGTTATTCTAAATCTTCCTATGATTCTACTTAACCACATTAGGCCGAACAAAGCTAAACAAATTCTTATATTGGGCCAACTTTAAAGAGTAATCCTAGTCGGATTTGGAGTGACTTTTCAAGATAATTCAAAAGGGTTGAAGATAATGTTTGGTGTATTTATTATTATTTAGTTATTTGGTCTAGATAGTTATTAGTATTTTATTTAAGGGCTACATATTTCTCGTTTGGGTTTAATAACTATTTAATTAATTGGTGTTTGAGTCATAGTAGGTTTGAGTTTAGTTTAGTATAAATAGGTGATTAAGGTTATTATAATTGGTGTGCTTTTAATTGATAAATAATAAAAGAGTCGAACGAGTTCATTCATACCGTGTTTGTGTGTTTAATCAAGAGCTTGATTTTCCAACAGACTTATGGCTCAATAAAAACAAAATCCAAACCAAAACACTTCAAATATCTGAAAATACAAGTGAATAAGGAACTAACACTACACACAAAAAATAGACTTGGGTCTTCATATGCAACTTGATTCTTCCACGGTTGACTTTTTGGTCAAAGTCAACGTTTTTTTTGACCCAACCAGTTTCTCTGAATTTCTTGTTTATACCATCCTCTCCAGCTGTGATCATGTCTCCTGTTAGGTCGACCAGCCAAAGATTCTGAAGAAACTAACACATTGCAATATCAATGACATGGCATAGGTTAAATTAAGATCACACCAAAACAACTTCATGCATTTGACCTTTTGTCTTTGACTTTGTGATACGGATCGGAAGCGTACTCAAATGGCTCAAAAGCGTAATGATTAATCAAAGGTGATAAACGAACCAAAAGGTTCCAGAACAAAAGTTCTTTTTATAATAATCAACTCAAAAACTGAGTAACAATAAACCCTAGATCCCATTTTATAGTTGGGCATTACAATTCAAATAGGAAACTAAATATTAGGAAATTAAAATTCAAATAAATATAAAATAATATCCGATATCCCTGCATCATACTCCCCCTCTTCGAAAAAACTCGTCCTCGAGTTTTGCCTTCGAACCAAACCCACCCGGGTCAAAAGGAACATCAACCAGATTCTGAATTATTATCACACCCCACCCAAAGAATTCTACTTCATGATTCATCTGGCCTAGTTCTTGACTTGAACCACCTGGGTCGAATGGGGTATTGGGTCGTCTCTTGCTCACTTTAGTTGATGAATTGGCATTGACATTCGATGGCTTGAAACCATTAGGAATGGAGCCACATTTTAGTTGTGGCATGATCGTTGGCGTAGACTGTGTGACACTAATCGGCTCATTATTAACACTATCTTCCTTCGGCCCAACATTTTCTAAACCACCACTACTAGTTTGTGTATAACCCATGATAACATGACAATTCTCATTTAACATCCTGGGCCCACCATAATTTTGTAAGCCGACATGAAATGCGTGGTCCTTCAATTGTGATCCAATAACTTTAATTGGCAAATCAGATAGGCTAATGGCAACTCTAGAAATGAAAAGCCCATCACTTAGTTTAATTATCACCTCACCCCTATTAAAAACACATCAAAATTATCAGGAGTACTCAAATCGCTATATTTGGCCTCTTCTTCATCATCACTTTCGTCCCAAACGATGTTACTCGAATCGGGTTCGTCTTCCGTCAAACATTCTTGATAGATCGGTTCGAAGAACCGGGGATGGGGATGGCATAAAGGATGCTCCTCTTCCTCGTTCACATCGTCCCGGACGATAGTTCCCGATTCGGTTTCCTTAACGCGCATCTCCCATCGTAACTCAAGATCTCGGACTCTTTGGCGGAGCCGTTTGATCTCTTCAAGATCCCGGACTCGTTGTCTGAGCCGTTTGATCTCTTCAAGATCTCGGACTTGTTGTCGGAGTCGTTTGATCTTTAGATCCCATGAATCAGAATCAACTCTGTCGTTGCCTCGGTCGGCGGTTCTACGAACAGGGCGTCGATCTTCACCACGAGCACGTGAATCAAGACCATCTCTACCGTTTGGAAACTTTACTAATCACCTCTATCTGAATATTTGAATGATTATCACCCTCAAATGATTACTAATCACCTCTATCTGATACGGATCGGAAGCGTATTCAAATGGCTCAAGAACAACTAGTAATCAATGACGATAAAAACGAACCGAATGGTTCCAAGAACAATGTTCTTTCAATTTAAAATCAATCAAAAAACTCCCTAAACAATAACCCTGAACACCCTATTTATAAGATATGAATCATAATTCGAAAAGGAAACAAAATAAGATAAAATATTAAATTCAAATAAAAAGATAATTAAAGAGATCGGGTCTATCCGCATCACTTTGCCTTTTCGAACATGCTAGCAAACTTTTTGTATTGATTTCTAATAAATCTGATGACTTTTAGCATCCAACTTCCTTGCTGCTTCATACCAATTTGGCCCATATTCTTCAAATCAAGCACAAAGAATTCTATAGCCTGCACTTTGACCTTTTATTTTTTACTCATTCATACATCTCACTTCTTTAATGACTAGCAACAATCTCAGTACCCAAATCCGACGGATAAAGAAAGAAAGATCAATCAAACCATCCTTCCTATAGTGTTGCTGCATGTGCTTCATGTTACTTAACAACATTTACCGAGAAAAAAATTGTGTTATTATTTTTGTGGATATCTTCCAAGCATACTTATACTTAATTAACTTACAGAAACATGTGTATACTTGTTGCAATTTTAGTTTGAGCCATTGGATTGCTCATAAGAACAACGACAGGACACAAAAAGATCAGGGGAGCTAGAACAATAGATCCGTAAAGAAGCATTAATGTTAGAGACTTAATTAACTGACAGAAACGTGTGTATACTTACTCACACAGACATTTTGTCGAGCATGTGGTATGCATATGTTAAATACAATTTAGAGAGGTCAAAATTTGTTCACTTCAGCCAATAAAATCAAGTTGTTTACCCACTTATTATCATCAAATCCAATAATTTATTGTTACATATTATCTTTTCTATGCAAAATCAATAATAAAGTAGCTGAAAATGCAATCATTGGCCTTGGTTGGAACTCATCAAGAACACTGAACAGTTGTAGTAATCTGACATCAAAATAATGGAATAGGGGTTGAGAATTCATCTTCATATTGGATTGTAGGCCAGAAGGGGTTTATTTTCATCGGTCCTGACAGAATCCGGATTTAACCGACACACCCCAATGGAACAGGGGTTGAAACAAACACTGGTCGTATTGTTTCGTTTGTGCATAACCAGCTAACTTCGTACCCCAAGTTGCCGCACCCCTGACACTTATAGGCATTTCATCAAACACTTGACGAGCACGTTCAATCTCCCGAGCCTTAATAAACCCATCCAATATTACACTGTAGGAAACAACATCTCTCTCAAGACTTTAATCGAACACCTTATACGCATCATCAATACGCCCACAGTTACAATAGACATGAACAAGAAAGTTCATTCAACTGTGCGCATGCTTTCATGATTTATTACTTTTGTTATTATCTTCTAAGCATAAGTATACTTAACTTAATGAACTCCCTCAGTGCATATATTATGATTATATGACCAAAACTAACAGAAACATGTGTATATTTCTTTCATTTTTATTTTGAGCCATTGGATTGCTCAATGCTCAATGCTCATTTTTATTTTAGAACTCACACAGACATTTTGTCGAGCATGTGGTACGCATATGTTGAATACAATTTAGAGGTCAAAATTCGTTCAATTATGCCAATAAAATCAAGTGGTTAACCCATGATGCATTGTCATCAAATTCAATCATATATGGTTACATATAATCTTTGCTATGCAAAATCAATAATAAAGTACCTAAAAATGCAATCAAGAACACTGAATCTTGATATTGAATTGTAGGCCATCAGGTATGTTTTTCATTTAATTACCCACCCAGCACACCCCAAAGGAACTAGGATAATTAACTTAAAACAAAAATGAATTACAAAAGTGAACACACAAAATAGAACAAACATATTATA
Organism: Helianthus tuberosus; assembly: GCA_030545235.1. Taxonomy (NCBI): domain Eukaryota; kingdom Viridiplantae; phylum Streptophyta; class Magnoliopsida; order Asterales; family Asteraceae; genus Helianthus; species Helianthus tuberosus. The sequence goes on along the minus strand of JARYGA010011571.1, from coordinate 20,958 downwards.
TATATCAGTTGCTCATACGTTCACAACACTCGTAATGAACTGCAAATTTACAATTTAAACACTTAAAGATCAGGGGAGCTAGAACAATAGATCCGTAAAGAAACATTAATGTTAGTGCCTATAATCCATTACTGGAATGCAGACATTTTATCGAGCATGTGGTATGCATATGTTAAATACAATTTAAAGAGGTGGAAACTAGTTCAATTCAGCCAATAATCAAATTGCTTACCCATGTATTATCATCAAATCCAATAAGTTATGGCTACATATTATCTTTTTCTATGCAAAATTAATCATATAAAGTACCTGAAAATGCAATCACCGGCCATGGTTGGAACTCATCAAGAACACTGAACAATTGTAGTAATCTGACATCAAAATAATGGAACAGGCGTTGAGAACTCATCTTCATATTGGATTGTAGGCCACAAGGGGTTTATTTTCATCGGTCCTGACAGAATCTGGATTTAATCGCAATGGAACAGAGGGGGTTGGAAATCAAAATAATGAACGTAAACAAACATGAATTACAAAAGTGAACACATGATATATGATGGAGTTTGTTTATTACAACAATCTTTTTATATAAAATACAACAAAACACAAGAAGAAACCTATTAGAGTTAATTACTTTTTTCGTCCCTGTGGTTTGTCAAAAATCACTATTTCAGTCCATTAGTTTAAAAATTGCGATTTCAGTCCCTATGGTTTCACTTTCGTAACCATTTCAGTCCACCAACTTTACTCCATCCATTTATTCTGTTAACTTTGGGTGAAATGACCAAATTGCCCCTATGGTTTAATTAAAAAAACACTGGCCACAGGTTTCAAACCTGTGACCTATGCATTGAAATGTAATTGTTAAACCAATAGGCCATGCATCAAGATTGTTATTGAATTCAAATTGTTTTCCTTATAACATAGCCTATTCATCATCATCTTCACCAAACCTTCCTTCCATCTTTATCAATGGCAGCCACCACACCTTTCATCATCTCCACCACCATCCTCGTCACACAGCCACCACACCACAACCACCTCCGCCACACACCACCACCATCCCCATCACACACCACCACACCTCCGCCACACGCCACACCTCCGCCGCACACCACCATCTTCTCCGGCGATTCAATTCCGGCACCACCACCTCCGCCGCACAATTGAAACTGCAATAGTAATTCTAGCACCACCACCTCCGCCGCACAATTGAAGCTGCAACAGTAACCATTAACCACCACCATCCTCGTCACTCCGCCACCACACCACAACCACCTCCGCCACACACCACCACACCTCCGCCACACGCCAAAAACTCAGCAGCAGAATGCTCCGCTTGTCTCAACGTCGTGCAGTAGTTCCGGCGAGTTGAAGCAGCTCCTCTGTGAGAGCTCTTGCAGCTGGTTTTTATACATCTCTGGGTGTGAAATTGATCGGAAATGAAGTGAAATTGGAAGGTTTTAGTTCTGGTGAGTTTGATTAAGGAGTGTCATGGTAATGTTGTCACTGATTTTGATGAATAAGCTATGGTAATGAAAGGTGTGGTGGCTGCCATGGATAAAGATGAAAGGTTTGGGGAAGATGATGATGAATAGGCGTGTTATAAGGAAAACAATTTGAATTCAATCACAATCTTGATACATGGCCTATTGGTTTAACAATCACCTTTCAAAGCAAAGGTCACAGGTTCGAAACCTGTGGCCAGCATTTTTTAATTAAACCATAGGGGTAATTTGGTCATTTCACCCAAAGTTAACAGAATAAATGGATGGAGTTAAGTTGGTGGACTGAAATGGTTACGAAAGTGAAACCACAGGGAGTGAAATCACAATTTTTAAACTAATGGACTGAAATAGTGATTTTTGACAAACCACAGGGACGAAAACAGTAATTAACTCAACCTATTATATATATTAGTTACTCATACGTTCACAACACTTGTAATGAACTGCAAATTTACAATCTAAACACTTAAAGATCATACTATACTGGAGACGTCTGTAATCACAATCATTGCTGGCACATTGACCATCGTCTTGACTCTTGAATCCCTTGAACTAATGAAAGCGGGTGTGGATGCACTTTAGTATTCTCATATGTGCCCCCAAACTTCACATTTACAAACTCATAAACGCCTCTACCATCAAAGTCATATGTTTCATACTGAAGTATTGAGGGAGCACAAGCTGTATGCATAGACTGCATACAATCATGACAGTGATAGAATGGCATCTCAGGATTAAGTTGTCGCTCGTAAACTTCACAAAAATAGTCACTCTTATGGTTCTCAATCGGAACGTAACTCAGCTTCATAGGATGCTTGTCACACTTGTTCCTAGTTGTCTCCGGTATAAACAAAGCACACTTGACGTGTAGACGAAAATCATTACAACTTGTCTCTGGTTCTCTTATGGTTCTCAATCGGAACGTAACTCAGCTTCAGAGGTTCTGTTTAGAAACAACTTTTTAAATCATGTGCTAAAGAAATTCTTATATTGGGCCAAATTATGGTTCTATAAAAACAAAATCCAAACCAAAACACCTCAAATGTTTTTATGTTTTGTGAGTGGGTAAAGAGAGATAAAGTGTCGCAACCCCTGATCCCTTATTCCCGGGAACGGGCGGACGCGATCTCAGTTGTGGTGGTATTAGGTTATTTAATCTCGCAGCGGAATTTTTCATCAGGACCGTAGTTAGGAAATGTTTATCAGAGTAAAACCATCATATTTCGTATTAATAATCTCATGGATAAAATCCAAGTTTCTGATTACAATACATTTATAGGGATAAACCCTATCTTATTGAATTTAAAACATTGTTTATTAGATAACTTTTATAGCCACATTATCCCCAAGCCTTTAGTGCTCTCCAGCTGGCTTTCTACTAATTGGCTGTCACATTGGGTTACCTGAAACGCGTTTTAAAAACATTTGTCAGTCGGAAATACTGGTGAGTGAATCCCAGTTTAATCAATTAACATTTTATCGATTAAAACAGTATTGAGGACGATTACAATGTTTATGTCTACACAATTACTCCATTTGGTACTATCAATCCACTGACTTGTGGGTCATATTACACATTGGCTAACTCATTGTCCAATGGTAACGTACTGTCAACCTTGACTTACTACTCACAGTGTAGTACGTTTTGTATACAAAACCCCAACATACCGGCAGTAATTGAAGAACTACAAAGACTCAATCACCGCTTAATCACATTGTAAAACATTAAGGTTTTGTAAATTATTCCAAAAACATTAACAAAAAGAGGATAAACTCACTTTGCTATCTTAGGCTTCTCGTAAGGTTTTCCTGGATATAATCTATAATTTATACAGATGTACATTGGTTAGTATCATAACTCTTTGAAATTATTAATGATACCCTCCCCGAGACGGTATTCCAACAACTACGTCGGGCAGAACCACGACAGTTGTTACGGAACCCTAAATCAATCGGGCAGCGTAACTGTTATGAAACTGGGGTTATAATACTTACAACGGAGCAGAACCTCGCTAATTAGGGGTATAATACCCGTGTATTATAACTTCTCTACAGAAATTGTGATTTGAGATTGAAATGTGAGCGACGAAAAACGTAGACTGATGAGTTCTATATATAGTGCTGATATTGGACTCTCAGGCGGCCCGCGTAAGGTAAGGCTAAGCCTTACGCGGCCCGCGTCAACACGCGGTCAACATATAGCTTAGCTGATTCGATACGTAGGTCCGCCACGATGATGACACGTGTCATCACCAGGTTGCGCCATGTTTCTTGATCTATCGTGGCCCGCGTCAACTTAAACGGTATCTCACGCGGCCCGCTTTAACTAAGGAAGTCAAACGGAGTCAATTCCAGTCTTGATAACGCCCGCGTAAGTGGTTAAGGTGGGTCTACGCGGCCCGCCTTGACTTACTATTTTCAGATTTTTATTTATTTTATATATTATAACATATTTTGGGCTCGGTTTTCACATAAGGGGCGTATTATAAGACATATTGGGACATTTTATAATATACTAGAGTGTCATCATATTTATGAGGGTGTTGGTTTTACCGAGGGTTGTTACATTCTCCCCACCTTATTTTAGAGCTCGTCCTCGAGATCTACTGAAACAAATGCGGGTATTTCCTTTGCATTTCTGACTCAAGCTCCCATGTGTACTCTGGTCCTCTTTTAGAGTCCCATTTTACTTTGACTAGAACTAGTCTCTTGTGTTTTAGATTCTTGACTTTTCTGTCTTCAATCTGTAGAGGTCTTTCTACAAACTTGAGTTGTTCATTTAATTCTATATCTTTAAGAGGCACTATCAATGATTCATCAGCTAAACACTTCTTGAGATTAGATACATGAAACACGTCATGTATTCCTGCCATTTCCTCTGGCAGTTGTAGCTGATAGGCTACAGGTCCTATTTTTCTAATAATCTTGAAAGGTCCAACATACCTGGGACTTAGCTTTTCTCTTTTGATGAATCTTACTACTCCTTTCCAAGGAGAGACTTTCAACAATACTTTATCTCCTACCTGAAACTCCAATGGCTTGCGTCGGTTATTGGCATAACTCTTTTTTCGATCACGTGCTGCTTTCAGTCGTTCCTTGACTTGCATAATCTTGTCGGTTGTTTCTTGTACTATCTCAGGTCCAGATAGTTGCTTTTCCCCAATTTCTGCCCAACAGACTGGGGTTCAACACTTTCTTCCATAAAGTGCTTCAAATGGTGCAGCATTGATACTTGTGTGATAACTATTATTATAAGAAAATTCTATTAAAGGTAAGTGATCGTCCCAATTACCTCCAAAATCAATTACACAAGCTCTAAGCATGTCCTCCATTGTCTGAATTGTTCTTTCACTTTGTCCATCCGTTTGTGGATGATAAGCTGTACTTAGTTTTAACTTGGTTCCCATTGCCTTTTGGAAACTTGACCAAAAATGAGAATTAAATCGACTATCCCTATCAGAAACAATTGATAAAGGAATGCCATGTAAAGAAACAATTTCATTTACATACAATTTAGATAATTGTTCCATACTAATTGTTTCCTTCATTGGTAAGAAATGAGCTGACTTGGTTAGTCTATCTACAATCACCCAGATTGTATCATTTCCTTTCTTAGTTTTGGGTAATTTAGTAACAAAATCCATTGTTATTAATTCCCATTTCCACACTGGTATTTCTAATTGCTGTAACAAACCTGAGGGTTTCTGACGTTCAGCCTTAACTTGTGAACAAGTTAAACATTTAGAAACATAGGCTGCTATGTCTTTCTTCATTCCTATCCACCATAAATTTTTCCTTAAATCCTGGTACATTTTATCACTTCCTGGATGCATCGTATACTTAGACTTATGGGCTTCTTCTAATATATGATAACGTAGGTTTCCTAATTTAGGTATCCACATTCTGTTTTTATGGAATCTCCAAATTCCATCTGTTCCTTGTTCCAATTCTTTTAGCATACCTTTTAATTTTTCAGAATCATCCTTGATTACTGATTCTTGTGCTTCTCTTATTTGATCATTTAAATCTACTTGCAGATTTAATTTAAGAGAACATACTCTTTTTGGCTTTTCATAATATTTTCGGCTTAAAGCATCTGCTACTACATTTGCTTTTCCTTTATGATACTGGATATCACAATCATAATCACTAAGCATCTCCATCCAGCGTCTTTGTCTCATATTCAACTCCTTTTGCTTGAAGATATACCTTAGACTCTGATGATCGGTGAATATGGTAAACTTATTACCATAAAGGTAATGTCTCCAAATCTTAAGAGCAAAAATTATAGCTCCTAATTCCAAATCATGGGTTGAATAATTCTCTTCATGATTCTTAAGTTGTCTAGATGCGTAAGCTATAACCTTTTGTCGTTGCATCAACACACATCCATAACCTAATTTAGAAGCATCACAGTAGACTACAAAGTCTTCAGTTCCTTCTGGTAATGCTAATATAGGTGTATGGGTTAATCTTTGCTTAAGGATTCTAAATGCTTCTTCTTGTTTTAATCCCCAATCAAACTTAACAGATTTACAGGTTAGCTTAGTTAAGGGAATGGCTATTCTAGAAAAATCTTGAATAAACCTTCTATAATAACCGGCCAATCCTAAGAAACTTCTAACCTCAGTTGGTGACTCAGGGGTTTTCCATTTAGTAATTGCATCAATTTTTGTTGGATCTACATGAATTCCTTCATGGTTGACTAGGTGTCCAAGGAATTGTACCTGTTCTAACCAAAATTCGCACTTATTGAATTTAGCATAAAGTTTTTCCTTTCTTAATAAACTTAAAAGTGCGTGCAAATGCCTTGCATGATCCTCTTTATTCTTAGAGTAAATTAGAATATCATCTATAAATACAATTATGAATTTATCCAAATATGGCTTACATACTCGGTTCATCATGTCCATAAATGCAGCTGGGGCATTGGTTAAACCAAATGGTATGACAGTAAATTCATAATGATCATACCTTGTTCTAAATGCGGTTTTAGGAATATCCTCTTCCTGTACCTTTAATTGATGATATCCTGACCTTAAATCAATTTTAGAGAAAAATCGAGCTCCTTGTAGTTGATCAAATAGATCATCGATTCTCGGTAATGGGTACCGATTCTTAATCATGACTTTGTTTAATTCACGGTAGTCAATGCACATACGCATTGATCCGTCCTTCTTTTTAACAAACGGTATCGGCGCTCCCCATGGCGATGAACTTGGCTGTATAAATCCTTTCTCCAACAATTCTTCTAATTGTTTCTTTAGTTCTCGCATTTCAGCGGGTGCCAAACGATAAGGTGCTTTGGCAATTGGTGCTGTTCCGGGTAGTAGATGAATCCTGAATTCAACTTTTCTGTCTGGAGGTTGTCCTGGTAATTCTTCTGGAAAGACATCTGAAAACTGAGATACTACTGGAATATCTTTTAAATCCTTTCCTTTAGTGTTAGTGATTATAGAAATCAAATACACTATAGAACCTTTTCTTATACAACTTGCAGTTTTCATCACAGAGATAAATTTAGTAGACCTAGAAGGTTTATCTCCTTTAATTGTGATCGTTTTACCTTTTGGTGAATTTACTTGGATTGCCTTTTGATCACATAAAATACTGGCTTTATTGGCTATTAACCAATCCATTCCTAAAACAACATCGAATCCTACCAGATTCATGGGATACAGGTTTGCAATAAATTTCTGATTTAAAATTTCTATACTTGCTCCCTGCAAGATTTCAGAAATCCTAATGGTTTCTCCATTGGCTGTCTCTACTAGACATTCTTATGGTAGTTTAGTTAATGACTGAGTTAGAATTTTGCAAAACGAAGTATTAATAAAACTTTGGTTCGCACCAGAGTCAAATAATACCTTAGCAAATATATCATTAACCAAAAACGTACCAGCTATAACGTCTGGGATCATCTTGGCTTCATCTGCAGTCAGAACAAATGCTCTAGCATTTTTAGTATTCTTGTTGTCTGCAGCTGGGGTCAATTTTGGATAGTTTGGCCTGATATGACCTTTCTCTCCACAGTTGTAGCATAATCCATTACTGGATTTCCTCTTACAATTTTCTTCCTTGTGTCCTGGCATCTTGCAGTAGTTGCAGAGATTGGAACATTTTCCCGAATGCTTTTTCTTGCAGACCTTGCAGTATGGTGCAGAGGTAGAACCCATATTCCTACGATTGTAATTTCCGGAATGGAATTCTTGTGTAAGCCTTTGGGTTAGGTTCTTCCTTTGATCCTCTTCTCTAGTACGGACTAATTCATCAGTCAAGGTATTTGTTAGTTCTACAGCTTCTTCTATATTTTGAGGTCTAGCTGCCTTGACTATATGTCTAATATCTCCAATTAATCCCCAAATATAACGGGAAATTAACACTGGTTCTGGTGAAGCAAGAGTTGGCACTATTCTGGCATATTCAAAGAATATTTTAGTGTATCCCTACTATCCACACCAGTCATTCTAAGGTTTAGGAATTTGTTTGCTATCTGTTCCTTCTCATTGGGTGGGCAGAATTTCCTTTCTACCTTGTTCTTAAATTCTTCCCATTCCATGTTGTAGGTTTGATCACTTCCTCTTGTCTGGAGGATAGTGTTCCACCATTCTAGTGCTGCATTCTTAAACAGATTAGAAGCAAACAGTATTTTATCTTCTTCAACACATTTGCTGATCCTTAAGGCTGCCTCAGTTTTCTCTATCCAGCGTAAGGTTGCAATGGCCCCTTCGTTGCCTGAGAATTCCATTGGTTTACAGGACCAGAATTCTTTATAAGAACAACCATAAGGCATGGTTCTTCTCCTTTTGGGAATAGGCAATTGAAATACAGGTCCATTGTTCACGCTATGCTCTGGTTCACTTGGTCGCTTACTGCTATGCTTACTTTTATTATCAGCATCCTTAACAGTTTGAAGAATAAAAGGCATTGAATCTATAATTCCTTGTACTACAATGTGTTGGATAGCACTATTATCCACTTGATTGTTATTGTTATTGATGCTTGGATTCTCAGTAACCACGTTAATGTTACTCTGGTTATCATTATTCAGATTTCCTTGATTTCCTTGGTCGGCCATCTGAATTTTAAACATTTATCCCATATTAATATAACAATTAATATTTTAATATAGCTAATCACATGACATGCAATCTATCCAAAAACGTAGATCATTGCTACTATACTCTTTTCATATACTATTATGCGTCAATTACACACTATTACTGAAATAAAATTACAATACCAACAGAAATATAATCACACTAATAGTAATATGCATCCGTACACACATATTTTATTTTATTATTACCAACTTCTCCATCATCTCACGGATATGGATTCATCCAAAAATCCATATTGCGCTCATCGTATTTCCATACGAGACGCTCTCCCACCTTATGCATTCTCTCACTGCTTTCTAAAATTTCCTCCCTGAAAGTCCTAAGTTCTTGGACGTTTTCTGCACTCATTGGGGGTGCAGGTTCTCGGACTAGGTTCGGAATCTGGGGTGCGGGTTCCTGATATGGGGGTGAAAGTTCCTGAAATTGGTAAGGATCCTCTAAAATCTCCCTAATATATTCATCATGGTAATAGGGATCTAAAGGGTCCATACCTGGGTAGGCTTCTATGTTTTGTATGGGTGGGTAATCCTGGATAGGGTATCGTTGTACAAAGTCCCGATTGTCGTCCCACCAGGGGTCGTAATTCGGATCTAGGGGATTTGGTGCAGGCACTCTAGGGATTTCTTCTGGATTAAAGTCGTGCATCTCCACTTGGTTTTCCTGATTTTCTATTTCCATAGGTTGTTCTAGGTTTTGTGGTTGTGGGGCTACTAGTTGTTCCAGACTTGGGTCAGCAGCAGTCGTAGCTAAGATATGGAAATTAGCTAGGCTTCTATTAACATATCTTGAGTATGGGCATCTGTCTCTCGCTTAATAGATGCTAAAGCCCTTTGCTGTTGCAATTTTCGCATTCTCTTCCTACGAGCAAAAGCTTCTTTACTGAACCATCCCCGTTTCTTATTAGGAAATGGTTCTTCAGATTGAGCTCTAAAGGCAAATATTCCATCCTCCTGATCAGCAGAATACCCCGAAAGGGCAGGCTGTGATGATGTACCCTCACTCCTAGGTGAATCAGATAACTGACGATTCACGTCTGATGGTCCTTGATCACTCATACTGAAAACTAACAAATAGTCAAATAACACATAACACATAATTACAGTTATGCATATATTCCCGTAATTTATTTCCTAACACAAAATTTAAAATTTAAGTGTCAGCAGAACACTTCTTTGGCTCAGACCAGTGGCTAGGCTCTGATACCACATTCTGTCGCAACCCCCGATCCCTTATTCCCGGGAACGGGCGGACGCGATCTCAGTTGTGGTGGTATCAGGTTATTTAATCTCGCAGCGGAATTTTTCATCAAGACCGTAGTTAGGAAATGTTTATCAGAGTAAAACCACCATATTTCGTATTAATAATCTCATGGATAAAATCCAAGTTTCTGATTACAATACATTTATAGGGATAAACCCTATCTTATTGAATTTAAAACATCGATTATTAGGTAACTTTTATAGCCACATTATCCCCAAGCCTTTAGTGCTCTCCAGCTGGCTTTCTACTAATTGGCTGTCACATTGGGTTACCTGAAACGCGTTTTAAAAACATTTGTCAGTCGGAAATACTGGTGAGTGAATCCCAGTTTAATCAATTAACATTTTATCGATTAAAACAGTATTGAGGACGATTACAATGTTTATGTCTACACAATTACTACATTTGGTACTATCAATCCACTGACTTGTGGGTCATATTACACATTGGCTAACTCATTGTCCAATGGTAACGTACTGTCAACCTTGACTTACTACTCACAGTGTAGTACGTTTTGTATACGAAACCCCAACATACCGGCAGTAATTGAAGAACTACAAAGACTCAATCACCGCTTAATCACATTGTAAAACATTAAGGTTTTGTAAATTATTCCAAAAACATTAACAAAAAGAGGATAAACTCACTTTGCTATCTTAGGCTTCTCGTAAGGTTTTCCTGGATATAATCTATAATTTATACAAATGTACATTGGTTAGTATCATAACCCTTTGAAATTATTAATGATACCCTCCCCGAGACGGTATTCCAACAACTACGTCGGGCAAAACCACGACAGTTGTTACGGAATCCTAAATCAATCGGGCAGCGTAACTATTATGAAACTAGGGTTATAATACTTACAACGGAGCAGAACCTCGCTAATTAGGGGTATAATACCCGTGTATTATAACTTCTCTACAGAAATTGTGATTTGAGATTGAAATGTGTGCGACGAAAAACGTAGACTGATGAGTTCTATATATAGTGCTGATATTGGACTCTCAGGCGGCCCGCGTAAGGTAAGGCTAAGCCTTACGCGGCCCGCGTCAACACGCGGTCAACATATAGCTTAGCTGATTCGATACGTAGGTCCGCCACGATGATGACACGTGTCATCACCAGGTTGCGCCATGTTTCTTGATCTATCGCGGCCCGCGTCAACTTAAATGGTATCTCACGCAGCCCGCTTTAACTAAGGAAGTCAAACGGAGTCAATTCCAGTCTTGATACCGCCCGCGTAAGTGGTTAAGGTGGGTCTACGCGGCCCGCCTTGACTTACTATTTTCAGATTTTTATTTATTTTATATATTATAACATATTTTGGGCTCGGTTTTCACATAAGGGGCGTATTATAAGACATATTGGGACATTTTATAATATACTAGAGTGTCATCATATTTTTGAGGGTGTTGGTTTTACCGAGGGTTGTTACTTAAAGCCTCTCAAGGGGAGGGGTGTGGGGGCGGGGACAACATCAGGGAGTGAGGTGGCACCCTCCCCCGTCGAGGAACACCGCTCCCCCGTTCAAATATCGGTGCACACAGGAACTAATCCCCGCTCTCCATTTTCGACCGTCGTTCAACGGTCACAAAAACAAAACAAAACAAAAATAATAAATTAAATATTAAAAACCTATTTAAACCATTTCTCCATTTAAAAATATCACACAACTCAAATGCTTTTCTAATCTCTTTAACCAATCTTCATTTTATACCAAAAAATCATGGATCCGAGCCGACCGAACTCGTCTCCATTCTTTCCCAACACACCCGCTACTCTCTCGGCCCAACCCCTACTCGTATGCCCCATGACACCGATGGATCCGTATTCGTTTGGCGGTTTTAGTCAAGACCAAAACGTGTGGCTAACGCAATACCAATACCACCACCTTGCTAATAGGAAATGCATTCACAAGCAATCCAAATGCCACCGTCCCAATCGTTGACTCAAACCCAAACCCAAACCCGAACCCGAGCATGATTTCGTTTCTTTAGGCATAGATGATGATGTTTTGCCAAAAACGCAAGCATAAACCACGATGGCTAAGAAAGGGAAAAAAACGAGCACAATAAGGAAACCAAGCACAAGCACAAGAAGAGAGAATGTAACACCCATCATGCTTACATTATCATTTATGTAATAAATGATACATTTAGTAATCTCTTTAATAGTAAAACATCGAATTACCGATATTTATATATAAGTTTCAAACTTTACAAAACGTTTCTTAACATACCAAAACATGTTGTTCAAACCCAACATACTTGACCTTTTAAAACATACAAACCATATGTAATAATGTATGGAAACACAACATTTAAAATGTTTTGTGACAAAAGAACTAGTTTCATTTGCGGAAGCTTCTTTATGCGCGCGTTCGGTTTTATAACATAGCTTGATCTTCATCCGCAAGTTCCTATAGCTACCTATGACCAAAAATCATCCAAAACATCATTTAGATAAGTTATAAGATAATTAAACAAGTTTCAATGGTCAAAACAGGCGAAAATCAAGTTTTTCTACATCTAAGAGGCTGTCGCGGGCCGCGGCGAAGCAGGCCCTAGCTTTAGCGGGGCGCGAAAGCCATCGCGTAGCGCGACGATTTGTACCTTCAAGCGTCGCGTGACGCGAGCCCCCTATTTTGACAGAAGATGCAGTTTTGAAACCTGCACATTCCCAGCTCAACTAACCTTTACTAAAACGGGCATAACTTGTCCGTTAATGATCTGAATTAGGTCCCGTTTCTTCCTACGTGACCGTAACTCGATATTCTATAACATAGAATCAAAATCCTACATTCACCTGAGCAATTTCTTTCATTTAAGCCTTCGGATTATTGTCATTTTCATAATTATTCGACCCGTTTCAACTCAAGAACCATAGACTTTACTTATAAGCTCCAAAACATCTATAAGAGTTTACACAACAACATACTTATATTTTTATGACACCTTGTATTAAAACTCAAGTGCCGTTAACGAATTATACACGTATTGATCAACCCGTTTGTTCAAATTAGTTACATTCATCGTCTTAACTTAGCAAAGTTTAATACTTTGGTGATTTTGACCTGTTTGATTTCTCTAGCGAAATCCATCGTCGTTTTAGAATCAAACATGTATGATTTGAGTCAATTTGACCCGTTTAAACTTTCAAGTGGAATCCACCACTTTCATCAATTCTATATTCCCAAAATTTCTACTTTTTCTTGTTTGGATACTACAAACGAAATCCTTCGTTTTTAGTATTATCCAACTTTATAACGATTTGATTATCATTCAATTACTAAACATAACAGTGCTAAACAAGATATTACGAAGCAAATAGCCACGTACCTTTAGAGCTTTCCTTTCAAACGATTATCCGTTCCGCCTTGTACGCTCGATGATCCACCCAAATTACCTATAGAATTTAATTCGAACATATCGCTTAGAACTCATGGTTCAATATTCACCATATAATACTCTTGGTAAATCCATTTAAGCGATTATTTCATATTTTTCAATATCTCTAATTCATTTAGACATTTTATCGAACATCTTAAAGGCATAATCATTATAATGCCATTTTTTTATGTTAATAATTAACTAGTTAACCATATCAAAGCATCATTTGCATACTAATATGATTAAAACACCAAAATTGACACTTAACTTGCATCATAGCTATCAATTAACATCAATATCACAAGAATTCAAGTAATCTTCACAAAACCCATATCATACCTATATGTCAAACATTGAAACTAATAGGTTATGACATGAATTGATCAAAGTATTGTCTAAGACTTACTCCTAGACTTGTATTCTTCATAATTTAACTATAACATCAATGAATTCTCCACTAATTTAAATTATGAGAATTCAAGAATCATCAAATCTTAAGATTTAACATACCTTGTGCCCTACTAAGTATGAGGATCACAATTTCAGCCTTGAATCACCTTCAATTTGGTTTTATTTCTTGATTTTGAGGGAAAATTGAATGAGTTAGGGTTTTGAAGAGGGGGAGTTCGCTCCAGGGTGTTTTGATCGAACAGGGACACACACAAAGTGTGTGTTCATGTTTATCCTGAGTTTTATAACTATTTTCCAAATTAGCACATTTAGTCCCTCTAGTTTCTAAGTAATTAAACTGGTTAGAATTCTTTGATTTTCCCATCTTTTCTATTAAGATTTTAACTAGGTTAATTATTCCTAGTTTCGATTCTCATCATTTTATTATAAATTTTATAACTTACACATGTACACAAACATATATAGTTTAATAATTTAAGGGTGTTACAGAGAAGCGGGAAGGCGCAAAAAAAACACACTAACCTTAAAAATGCAAAATGAAAGTGTTCAAACTAACCTTTATAATGCAAAATGAAAGTGCGCACACTAATGCTATGTGTTATAAGATCATGTCCTTGGCCACGATGAAGGGGAGCCCCTTGGGGTATTAATAGGGGGCATGCTGCAGTCCATGCTCGTGAAGGAAGGACTGTGAGCCCTATGGTTTTTCAACCACCCAAATTAACTATATTTTAATTTTATTTTTAAGCTTTGAATATTATTTAATGGGTGATGGATAGTGGAAACTTGTGAAGCCATTACATACTGTCAAAAAAATGAATAAGAAATCATGTCTATGTGGCAGTGATGTGATAGTCACTTTTTAACGTGTTAATGAAAAGTTATGAAATAGTACCGCACATGGTCTAAGACCATGCGTAGTGGGGCGTGTTTTTTCAAAATTTAGCCCCAATAACGCCCAATATTGCCCCTCGACCGCCCCCTGTGCGTGTTTGGGCGTGATTTGGCAATAAAAGCCCCTCCAGCGTGATTTAAAACACGCCTTGCCCCCATTTCATTGTCCAATCACCTTCCATCTCCCTTTTTGTTATCCAAAATTTTTTTTTAGGGTTTTTGTTTTATTTAATTATTTTACATCTCATTTAACATAATGCCCCACATCCCCACTACACCCATTTTGTAAAAACGCCCAATAATGCCCCATTGCTGATTGTGCTGCCACATGGCGCAAAACGCCCTAGGGTGGGGCATTATTCACTCCAACGACTACGCATGGTCTAATAATCTAATTTTAGTCGTAGTGAAGGGACACTCAAATTCATAACAATAACAATAACTAAATTGTAATTTTTGAAGAGTAAAATAGTCAAAGGATTAAAGGGTAGTTTTTAAATTATCAAATTTGTTATATGATTTTAAAATTTAATGGCACTAACAAGCGCATGGACCATTTTAAAAGCAAGCAAGCAAAGAGCGCCAATAAGAACAAAATCTAATAAATTTAAAGTTCAGAGACCACTCGTAATATTCCCTGAGAACACCTGTGTAATATACTCTTTAAGCTTTTAGTTTAGGCACTTTGAATAAAGACATATAACCACAACAAGACAAGTACAAATTATGTGTTTGACATGATTGAATCTACGATCCTTCAAACTCACTCCACCAAATCCAAAAGGGATTCTTGCAACATCCATTTGTTTCTTTTACCCTTTTTCTTTAATATTATACCCATATGTTTGTTAATATCATATTCCTAATGTTACTTTAAAGGGAAGAAAAGTCCGTGATGCTATTTTTTCAACTTTGCATCTTTCTCATTTTCTTACATGCTTCATTTCATAGAGAGATCTATAATTGCAAGTAATAACACTACGTTCCGTTAGCTGAATGCTAAACAATAGGTTTCTTTTCTTTATTGGTCCTTAGCTAAATGCTAAAAGCATTCATAGTAGGTTTCTTTTCTTTATCGGTATAATTTAATTAAGAACCATCATGCCATAAAAGAAATGTTCATTTTCTAAAAGTCTTCCATATCTCATTCCCTAGCCTTATAATATTATGATTAATTGTCACACCCCAACCGATGGCGGAATCATCGGGGCGTGGCACTGAGCGAAACTGATTGTCCAGGAGAATCCATAACAACTATTCATTATAATATATTAAAGGTTCATGTCCCATACCACAAACATATAAAATAAAAACAGTTATTACAGATGATGTTCTCAAAGACAAACATCCATTCCGACAACTCAGATTTTATTTAGTTTGTTTCTAGACTCCATCCTAGTCTTGATTCCAGCAATAAACAAGCATAGCATCCTAAGCATTCAAACACCTGTCACATACGTTAAAATAGAGGTCAATACACATAGTGTAAAGGTGAGCATACAAGTTTAATAGTAGAATAGAGTTTGAAATAGTTTACGCATAACCAGCATGAAACATGTAGCAAGGTGAAAGCTAGTAGGTTATCGACAGAGAAATATGCACAGACGTGACTGCGAGTTGTAGAATGCGCAACACATGTCCCCACTGGAAAATGTGAAGTAAAGCCCTTAACAACCCCTGTCCACGATAGGTGTTAAGTCCAAACTATAGTACTATCGTTGCTAAGGTGTCAGGAAACAATCAATGTGTTAACATAACATACAAGCATTCATCGAATAACACGCAGCATGCAATAACGGTCAGCGTATAAATAGTGTTTGCGTTGTGTGTTGATTGTGATTTGAATAAGTAACGTATGTAACACCCAAAAGTGCGTAAAGCAAAAACGGATCGAGTATACTCACAGATTGTGTTTAACAAGTAAACACTCTCTTGGATTGAAGGGAGCGCTGAGAGAGATAAGCCTGTACAGTTAACGATAGCATAAGCAAAGAACGACGCGTAAAACGGTGCAAGTGACCAAGTGTCGGATGGCAATCCGATCGGATGGCAATCCGATCGGATGGCAATCCGATCGGATGGCAATCCGATCGGATGGCAATCCGATCGGTTGACCACTCGATCGGATGTCAATCCATTCGGATGGTCATCCGATCGGATGTCCATTCGATTGGATTGACACATGTTTGGTAAGGGTGTGTTTGTGTATGATGGCTTTGAAGTTTTCGTTGTAGCATTTTTAATCAGAGAAGTATCTCTACCCTTCAGGTCGATCGATCGAACGGTCGATCGATCGAACGGTCGATCGATCGAACGGTCGTTCGATCGAACGGTCGTTCGATCAGATAGCGATCCGATTGGTAGGACACTTAGTGAAAACAAGTTCACAGAAGGATTGTCACTCGATCGGATAGCAATCCGATTGGTTGTTAATCCGTTGGAACTGTCTATGCATTGAACATGCTGAAAATTGTTTTAGTGTTGAAGTTCCAAACGTCACATGGTCGGATGGTCGTTCGATCGGATGGCAATCCGTTCGACGTTCAAAACTTTGAAAAGTTGAAAAGTGTAAATGTTGAGTCCTCAAGTGCAATCCGATCGGATTGCAGTTCGATCGGATGGCAATCTGATCGGACGGTAATCCGTCCCACGACCTGATCGTGTTGCTAACTTGAAAATTTGTTAAGTTTGTGGTTTGTTCGAGACGGTTTGACAACGTACAAAACAACAGAACCTCGTCAAGACCCTAGTGACCCGATCGAACAGGAATCACCCTAATCCGACCAGCTAACTGTTCGTGACGGTTGTTCGTGTTTAACCCGAAATCAGTTGTCTCTTTGATAGAAATCAGATCTTGAACCAACGCATCACTAAGAAGGAGTAGAAGATCATAACAAGCTCCGATTCTATCGGTTTTGAGTGCATTGAGTGTAAAAGAGTTGAAAGAAAGTTGGAAAACTATCTTTCAATCCTTTTAACCATGAATATGTGCAGATCTATGCGAAAACATTGTTTAATCTTGTGGAAATCCTTCAGATCTGAGTTGTTTTTGGTGGAATGAGGCCAAGACTTGAAGTTCATAAGAACTCCATGATGACATCACCCTAGAACACCTCAAATCCGTTGATTTCACGGTTAAAAGTTAAGATTCAAAGGTGAAAAAGATGAAGGGGTGCATGTAGATCATAGAAGTACAAGATTTAGGTTGAAAACTTACAAGAATCACTAGAAATCAAGAGGAAGAGGGTCTGAGTGCGGCTGGTCGAGTGGAGGAGCTGTCACATCACAAATGATGTGACAGGAGGGTATTTATAGGGTTTCCAAAAGAGGAAAGTGCCCAAGGTCAGATTGGCCACCGATCGGATGGCAATCCGATCGGATGGCCACTCGATCGGTTGGCCACTCGATCCAGGTGACCGGCGTGTTGATTTTTGTCGTTTCGATTCGCGTATTGAGCGTTACGATGCGTTTTGAGTGAGCGATGCGATAGATTAATAATAAACACACAAATACTATATCTAATATACAATCATCATAAATAACTAGCGTTTATCATTTGCGATTCATTTGCGTTGTGATAGAGTTGCGATTGTGTTTCGATTAATCACCACAAACATAAACATAAATAAAGACGCACAAGTAACACATAAATAGCACACACACGTAAAACAATATCCAGAACGCATGATTCGAGTTGCGAATGCGATTGTGATGCGATAAGCGATAAAGTGATAAAACATGCGATAAACATCGATTATTCACAGATACTCCACATAATACAACTAAAGCAAAAAATAAAATAAAATATTCGATTACAAGTCAAAGAAGTCAAATCAATAATTAAGCAAGGAGTGACAGATCGTAATTGGCAATCTTTTCTTCCTTTGACTTCAATCTTGACTTTGACTTTGACTTTCGAAACACGGGGTGTTACAACCTCCCCTACTTAAGGGAATTCTGTCCCGAAATTAGGCTTTAGCCGTAACAAACAAATGCGGGCACTTCGCCTTCATGTCGCTTTCGAGTTCCCAGGTGAACTCTGCGCCTCGTTTGCCTTCCCAATGAACCTTCACAATGGGAATGCGTGAGCGCCTGAGCTTCTTGGTTTCTCAGTCCATGATCTCGACAGGCTTCTCCACGAAGTGTAATGTTTCGTCCACTTGAAGATCCTCCAGTGGAACTTGTAAATCATGCTCAGCCAGACACTTTCTGAGGTTCGAAATACGGAAAGTCGGGTGTACGTTGTTAAGTTCCTCTGGTAGTTCGAGTCTGTAGGCCACTTTGCCGATCTTTTCCAGAATCTTAAAGGGTCCAACATATCGAGGCGCGAGTTTCCCTTTCTTGCCGAATCTGACCACACCCTTCCAAGGTGATACCTTTAGGAGTACATGATCGCCAATGTCAAATTCAAGGGGCTTGTGTCGTCTATCGGCGTAACTTTTCTGACGACTCTGAGTGTTCAGCAAATTGTCTCGAATTTGGAGGATTTTGTCAGTCGTTTCTTGCAACAGCTCAGGACCGGTTATTTGCGAGTCTCCGATCTCGTGCCATACGATAGGCGATCGACGTTTTCTTTTATACAGTGCCTCAAACGGTGCCATTTGAATGCTGGAATGATAACTGTTATTGTACGAGAATTCGACTAAAAGTAAGTATGCGTCCCAATTTCCACCGAAATCTATGACACACGAACGGAGCATGTCTTCAAGGGTACGAATCGTTCTCTCAGTCTGACTGTCGGTTTGGGGATGGAAAGCGGTGCTTAGATTAAGCGTAGTACCGAGATCGGATTGAAACATTTCCCAAAGATGCGAGGTAAACCGACCATCGCGGTCAGAGATGATGTCGCGAGGCGTCCCATGTCGACAAATGATCTCATTGGTGTAGATTCGGGCTAATTTTTCCACCTTGTAGTCTTCTCGTATCGACAAAAAATGAGTGGATTAAGTCAAACAGTCAACGATAACTCAGATGCTGTCGTGAGTTGATGGCGTGCGCGGAAGTTTCGTTATGAAGTCCATGGCAATACTCTCCCATTTCCACATCGGGATCTCGGGTTGGACGAGTAAGCCAGAGGGTCTTTGGTGCTCGGCCTTGACTTTCGAGCATGTCAGGCACTTCGAAACATAGAGAGCGATATCTTTCATCATGCACGACCACCAGTACTTGTAGCGAAGCTCCTGGTACATTTTTTCGGCACCTGGATGAATAGAATATCTAGACTTGTGGGCTTCGTCCATCAGAATCTGTCGTAAATCAGTCCGTTTAGGGATCCAAATTCGGTCCAGATAATGGAAAATCCCATTCGATTTATTCACTAGCTGGGCTCCATCGTTGAGAATCCTTTCCTTCTTCAAAGTGCGCTCGGTGAAACAAGCATGTTGGGCTTCGCGGATGAGAGTTTCGAGATGATGCCGGGCTTGGATATTACGAACGCTATGCAAATAGCTTCGTTGGCTTAGAGCGTCGGTAACGACATTTGCTTTGCCAGGATGATAACGAATCTCACAGTCGTAATCATTGAGAAGTTCTACCCATCGGCGTTGACGCATATTAAGTTCTTTTTGGCTGAAGATCTGTTGTAGGCTCCTATGTTCGGTGAAGACCGTACACTTAGTACCATAAAGGTAGTGTCGCCAGATCTTCAACGCAAAAACAACTGCGCCTAGCTCGAGGTCGTGGGTTGTATAGTTCTTCTCGTGGATCTTGAGCTGACGAGACGAGACGAGACGCGTAAGCGATAACCTTGTCCCGTTGCATGAGAACACAACCAAGACCAAGGTTCGAGGCATCACAATAGACAATAAAGTCATCGTTTCCGTCGGGTAAAGCAAGGACGGGAGCATTGCAGAGCATATGCTTAAGAGTTTGAAAGACAGTTTCTTGTTCAGTTTCCCAAACAAAAGGCTTGTCTTTATGCGTGAGAGCAGTAAGCGGCACGGCGATTTTAGAGAATCCTTTGATAAATCGGCGATAATAGCCCGCTAGTCTGAGAAAAGAACGGACTTCAGACGGGTTCTTAGCTGTAACCCAACTCTTGACGACTTCGATCTTTGCGGGGTCGACGTGTATACCTTGACTATTGACAATATGACCGAGGAATTGAACCTCCTCCAGCCAAAATTCTCACTTGGAGAATTTGGCATATAGTCGATTCCCCTGGAGTAGTTCGAGAACCAAACGTAGATGTTGCGCATGTTCGGTCTTCGACTTGGAATAGATCAGGATATCATCGATGAACACGATGATGAAGCGGTCAAGAAACGGTTTACACACGCGATTCATCAGATCCATGAATACCGCGGGTGCGTTGGTTAAACCAAAAGGCATAACAACGAACTCATAGTGGTCGTATCGAGTGCGAAAAACGGTTTT